>OZ026623.1:62769993-63027493 GCA_964020975.1 Hermodice carunculata | reverse complement strand
CTAATAGTACAGATGGAGGTACTAAACAGATGGCTCTTCAGACACACATGACTATTTGTGCAAAAAAAAAAAAAAAACAAAAAAACAAAACAAAAGAAACACGCACACAGGACATTACAGTTCAGAGGACAAATTACTTAATCAATATGCTAGTATGAAATTCATTTCATACCAACTCAATGTATAAACTGTCTTGTACTGACATTTGGAACAGCATGAAAAATATATAAATTTTCAACAGAGAAAAGATTATCACTACCATGTAGCAATGCTTTACCATATGCAGAACTAGGTTTTGGTTGACTCCCAGTGCCAAAATATTACATACCATTTTCAGTAAAGATACTCTATAAGAGGAAAAGAGAGGGCATTCCAAAATGAAGTGCTATGTACTCTCATTAGGATGCAACCAATCACATGCTGCAGATTGAAGAACCTTTAATCCATGAAAATGAGAGTTGAACAGGCAGATATCCACCTAAGCAAATGCAAGCTGCCGTATATATTGAAGAGATTCATCGGGATTGGCAAGATCTACCGTGCACTTATCAAAAATGACACATCCGTATACCAATATAGGACGTATCATGGCTTTGTACAGTATAACTTAAGTGTTACGCGAAAATTTGTTTTTAAGTCTAAGATTAAAGTTTTACGTTTTCTCGCTGTATCAATGATTTTAGTGATGTGAGCATTCCATTCCAAATTTTGGGAGAGGCTCAGGGTTATTCCAAGGTGAGTATGATTCGTACCTTTTGCGATAACAGTTTGGCCAAGAAGAAAGGGTGGATGGTAGGGTTTGTTTAGTTTTGCGAAAAACAAGAGAGCAAAGGATTGAGCTGCATAGAAAATAAACCTTCCACTGATTACCCCAAAACAAAGATTTGGCCAAGGTCCATGTTTGTCCGTCTGCCAGAGTGATAGACGGACAAATATAGACCTTGCAGAATCTTTGTGGGGGCATATATATATATATATATATATATATATATATATATATATATATATATATATATATATATATATGTCGCACTCAAGGCACACATTCACAAATATATTCAGAATAATCTGAGTTTGATTTCAAACGTTGCAATGACACAAGTTTACGGTCCACAATGCTGAAAATTTCTTTCTGATCAGTTTTGGTTCAGTCAAACAATGTTTGTTTCGGGAGATTTTTACAAATTCCATCTCTATTTCAGGTAAAATGTAAAATTATGTTCACAATCTCACTCTTTAAATGAGAAAAAATTGCCCCTACACCTTATTTTATCACTCAAAGCATTAATTTCTCATGTTTTGTCTAATAATATGCATAATACAGGCTGTTATAGTTTATGGAAAAGAATCGAAAATAATGTTTTCCAAACTCTAATCATATTGTGCAAACAATATGGGTATCAGTTTCAAATAGGGGCCTTGTCGCAGAAATTTTAGCTCTATGCGCCAAAAAAATCATGTTTTATGAGTTGTGTTGGATATAAAAAGGGCAAAAATCGAGAATATCATATATTTTCAGCACTGCAGCTTGTTTTTAGGACTTTGACACTGTAAAATTCTTTTAGACATGTATCTTTGACACAGATTTTCAGGTGCCTGTAGATCACGTATCTCTCAATTATTAACGATCACATGTGACAGATGAGTACATATTCTGGATGTTGCATGGATAAACATTTACCCCTACATCTTAATTACCAATTAGGTACATAACGTTACCTCTTGACCACCATTGTCCAGACCTCTGTGTTTACGCCACAACGCCTGACACAATTGAGTTGGAACTCGATTGTTCTGAAGATCTAGTGGTCCTCGTCACCACTTGGTTCTAGTGGAGGTGGGGGAGGGGGACTTCCGGTGCACATGGAACCCTCTTCTTCCTTCGTCCTGGGGTGCTATTTCTGGCTTGCTCTAAGAGTTGGAAGCTTGGTTGACTTTCTTCCGGAGAAACTTTTTTAGTGCCCATGTGCTCTACTGCAGAATTTGTTTCTAAGCTCTCCTAGTCTCTTGTGAGATAGAGATAGCTTATATTTGATCTGTGAATCCTCAAAGAATTGCGAAAGTAAGTCTGGTTCTGGCTTGAAAAGGATCATTTCAAAGACAATGCCTGGTGGGTCAAATCACAGACAGATCAATGACAGTGGTGTACAGGCAAATGCTGCTCGACTGTGGGTGTAGAGCAGGAGACTGCCTCACCTTCCTCCTTGTTGAGTAGAAAGCAGAAGAAGGACTCTCAGAACCATTTCATGCCAGGCCATGATGACCATGAGAACTGTTACAGTTGTTGCCAATAGCTTGGCCATGCGTGTTTTCATGAGTGTGTGTTAGGTGCGGAGATGGCAAGTAGCTGCTCTATGAGTAGTCCTGGAGGAAGTGAGAGAGCGATAGGAGTAGGAATGCAGCCAAACACCTGGCCATCGAGTCTGACTCTTCCACCCCAGCGACACCATGTGGCTCCCATGCAGGCTCAGGTGGTTGCTATTTGCATGTATTACACACACACACACACACACACACACACACCAAAAATGTATGGGGAGAAACCCCATGGAATCTCTGCAATTAAGAATATAACCCTTTGGGGAATAGGGAGAAGAAGTGGAATAGTCCCAAGTCGGCTGTTAAAGACTCTACTCCCCAGGGTCCCGAGTACTTGGTGCCACCTAAGGGGATGACCGGAGGTTGCTTGGCTGCTGATCCAAGACTCTTGCCAATCCTGGAGGTGATGGCCAAGAACCAACGGTTGCAAATGGATGGATCCCCAAGCAACTGCCTCCCCCCTCTTTACCGGCCACTTTGGATCCCCCCATCCAAAGAGGCAGGCAAACCACCGCCTAGATCTCCTAGACCAAGCCTCTCAGCTTGAGTGGTCCGAGCCCAAGGCAGCCCAGTGGATAGAGAAAATATAAAATCATAAACACAGAGATATACGTACAGCGTTTCTAAACTGCACCTTCTTTGAATACTGCTCCATGTTTTCATGATCCCTAATCACCATGGAAACAACGCAAAACGAGGCACTTTGTCCTTGGCAGGGCATTCCTTTATTGCACAGTTCACGAAGTTGCGTTTTAACTATTTCAGTGCCAGCTGCGACCATAGTCGGAACAATTTAAAACGAAATGCTCTGAACTATAACAAAGGCGCTAGACTTGGGTTCCTTGTGAAAAGACCTCTGATTCAAGTAGCAGCATGCTTGCAACTATATACAAAAATAGTCCAGGACAACAGCTTTTCTCGGTGCATTTTTGCCGCAGTGCGCACCGAGGAAAGCTCTTAACTTTAATAGTCTCAAATGTGGTACTAAAAGCGTTAAATTTGCACGGCTGTGATATTTAATTTGTTTCCTCAAAATTATAGTTCAGGTGGATCAGCAACCTGACGGGCACTGGTCAGCTGGGGCTGCAGAATACAAATCGACATGGTGTTATATAATGGTCTTCTATATTATATAATGGTCTTCTGCGTATCGTCTTGTTTGCACATGTGATTCTAGCCTCCAATCCCCACCTCCACCCACACAGAATTTCAATAATATTTGTAGATCGGTGTTTACCATAAACACTTGTATTTTCCAACTCCGTGTCCGGAACATCCCCAATATCAAATGTCATTTTGTGAAATCCTGGAAACAATACCAACCTCTGGTCACGACAACAATGGCTTTGCATAGTTTATCGCTGCAAAAACATACTTTTCCGATTAATTACCCCTTCAAATCCTTGCTGGCTGACCGCATTTTCACCTCCACTTGACATCCTTCCTCAAAATTCATTTTTGTGTGGCTGCTGCCCAGGACCTAAGTGCCACGGCAAGCCGTTTCAGCCTTAATCCATGATTATATATAAGTGAAAATATTTTTCTCGTATGTGCAAAAATATTTCACACGTACAATAACTTAAACTTAACATATGTGAAATAGTTTTACACATATGCAGAAAAGATTTGCACATATATTAAATAGTTTTACACAATAATATGTACAATTATATTTTATTTAATATATGTGTAAAACTATTTCGCATATGTGTAAAAGAACTTCACATCTAAAACTGCCACTCCTAGGCGAGATTAGTTTGTGACCTGAACCAGCCGGGGTTTGCGCTAACCGGTACTGAATTAAGAAAACTGGTATTTGAATTTTGAGAAACCAATCCCATCACAGGACTATTCAAAAGAAAAAGCAAGTGGAGGGATTAATGAAGAGTCGCCATCTGTCTCTTGAAAAGCCCTAAGCAATACCAAAACATAGAGCCATATCAATGAACAAGTTACAAGTATCCCAGTGGTTCGGCCTGCTGTCTAACATTTTGGTGAAGCTCATGCTCGTTACTAAGGAACTATGCCAAGACTGGTCTTTCTGTCCCGAATTCCATAAATTTTTAAGCCTCAATGAAGAATCGGCCACACTTTAGCGTTCCGAGCGTAGAGAATTGACCATGCCCTTGCCCTCGTAGCCGCGCAGCTTAATTTCGACTAAGTCGTGATACCCAAGGGCACTAAAATAGAGACAATGTGGAAAGATGGAGCTCCTTATGACGCTATGGCCAGGTTCGAGTTGGATTTAAAAAGAACTGCTTGTCAAATTGATAAATCCTTGGTTTCTTGTTTGGGTACTGCTGATAGGAAGCTCGCTGAATGAGCACCTACCAAAGTACTCAATCTAAAACTAAAAAGATAATAACGGGGAGAGGGGGTTAAGGCGGTGCCAGCACGCTGATGCAGGAAATAATTTTGCCTTCGTACAGCGTACAAGGAATAAGGATGTTCCAAAATGATGTGCGGCACGAAAAATAAATAAATAAAAATTTAAAAATAAATAAAATGAAATAAAATAAAAATATGAATTCAGTTCAGTGGTCCGGAAAATAAAATTTCCCCAGTACGGCAGCACGAAAATGCCCTTCCCCCCACCTCCTTTTAAAAACACGTTGGCGGTTAAAAAACTGACAGGCTGGCTTCAGAACCACGGAAATATTTGCATTCAAGAAAGAAGACAATCAGGAGTAAGGCTATCAACCAGGTACAAAGAGTGGCCGACCATTGTCTGCTTTTTCTGCAAACTGTGGCCACATGCTCATCAAAATTTACTTTGTGGTCAATAGTAATAGCCAGAAGTTTAATACTATCTTCAGCACGTGTAATAGAGTATTACACTGTCAAAGACTGGATGACGGGGTTTGTCCACCACAAAATCGCAAATAAAACTTTTTCTACCAACTTGATTTCAAATATTTTTGCAGCATATGATAACATAATTATACTTATACACTTCAGATGATAGAATGAAACATTTTTACACCCAAAAATAAGGAATTTTCCTTCATAATGACATTGTACAATATGTGGACTTTGCAGCAATTTGTACATGGGGGTAGCAGCGGGAACCTCAATGGCTCATAACAAACAAATACACGTGCACAAAAAGCATGACAATCACTGTGTGACTGTTTTAGTTGCACTGGTCGCACTCAGATAATCATATGATTGGTTTGAAACAATACAAGTTTGCGTCCAATGATTGAACATACATTCCTTATATTATTGAAACCAATGTCACATGTCAGCCTTACACAGGTGTCAAATCCTTGTATATGGTCCCTGTTGAAATGGTTTGCATTTGTCTGTGGTCAATGCGTCATGCTTGGATGCCCTGTTACACATGCACTGGGCCTTGCTTACCATTCATTGGTTGACTGTCACCTCAAAGTTTACAGGTCGAAATAAGTGTGCCATTGAGGTCCTTGCTGGTCCCCCCATGGACAAATTGCTGCAAAGTCCACATATTGTATAATGTCATTATGAAGGAAAATTCCTTATTTTTGGGTGTAAAAATGTTTCATTCTATCATCTGAAGTGTATAAGTATATGTTATCATATGCTGCAAAAATATTTGAAATCAAGTTGGTAGAAAAAGTTTTATTTGTGATTTTGTGGTGGACAAACCCCGTCATCCAGTCTTTATATTTGTTGGCAATGACTCAGCACTGGAGCTCAGATACATACCTGCAAGTTTACATTCTTTGGTTTGCTTGCATAAATTTGGTTCAAGCAAAGCGGTATACATACCTGTGCTCGTAACCATTGCACGCCTTCTGAGATGCTGTTTCCATTTATGGCAAAAGTGTTGTCATCAGCGAAAGTGGTAATAGGGCTTCGTTAATAAATCCAGAAATGTCATTAATATGAATGGACGAGGTCCATTACCGATCCCTGGGGGAACACCTTTGGTGATGGGTTTCCAACTGCTATTACGAGGATCAGAGTTACCCTGTGCTGTGCTGACTGGAATCTGCTACATCTTGAAGTGCAAACTTCAGTGCTCTAGACATGATGTAGTGTCTACCAATAGTGGACCAAAACTTTGATAGTCCCAGAATAGAAGCCAATTGATACGTCAGTTTGACCTTTCCAAGTCACTCATGGTCAACATTTGAAACAGCAAAAGAAACCCCATCCGTACTTTCCTGTAATTGTTTAATGGTAACCATTTCCCATTTGCTGAGTCTGAAAAAAGCGTGATGATTTTTTTCTATCAAAAAAATTATACGCATCCCATGTCAGAGGATACATACTTAGGACATCATCATCTCCTTCACACAATTGATGGATGTCCAACTAGATAACATTTATATGTAAAAGCAAAGCATTCCCTAGAACACTCCGCACAATTGCAAGACATGCAATATAAACATGCAGTAGTAGTGCTCCCAGTGCGTGGTTTCCAATATTTGATATCCAAACTTTGACGCAAATAACATAGACCCATCCGCCTCAGTTTCACAGGCTTTCATTATGTTAGTCTGACTTAGTTTAAAAAAGCTGGGTAAGCCTTAATACACATTAATCCATTCAAGAAAACAAACTGCAGCACCACCAAGAGTCCAAAATGTGAACTACCTAGCTCCAGGTGACCCTGTATGCAATATCAAAGCAGTTGGCCTGCCATGTATGTGGCACATGGGGATGTCTCCAGGTGTCTGTATAGACAGACCATTCATGTGGCACGAAGGAACGTTACATTGTATCTGTGTTAGGAGTCCCTCCACAATGTATGCAGCAATGGACTCCATGCCATCTGTGTTAAGAGACAGTAGGCCAAGTCACTATCTCAGTGCAGCCACAGGCTGATATAGGTCAGAGGTCTTTCAACATATATCAATATCTCAATGTTTCCCACTTTGAGACACCATTTATATACCACAAGGGGCTGCCTCCAAATTATATTTGAGAGAAAAATTTATGCAGCATAAGAGGCGGTCTCCTAGTTATATTTGAAATTTTTATGTGGCACAAGGGACTGTTTCCTAGTTATATTAAAAAAAAGTAGCACAAGAACTATCTCCTAGTTATATTTGAAAATTGTATGTAGTACACGGGACTGTCTCCTAGTTACATTTGGAAAATCTATGCAATACAAGGGAAACCTACAAGTAATATACCTAGAGAGACCATTTGTGCAGCACAATGGAATATAGCATGACTGCACATTCCTGGTTTTCATATATTTATTCATGACTTAAATCCAAGGATATATATACACTCTGCAAATACAAATTTTGCCAGGTCAAGGGGCTTTACTGTATTGTACAAGAGCTAACTAGGAAAACAAAGTATTTTGGGAAAACAGTCAACTCAAAGACGAATTTTAAATACCTCCAATCACAAGGGTTTGCAGAAAAAAAAAGGTTCCTTTAATAACACAAGATTAGAAAATGAGCACGTCAATGGAATCAATCTCTTTGAAGTTTGTCACCATCTTGTTGTCCAAAAACTTGTGAGTCAAAAACAGAAACTTGTAAGTTAGAAAAGAAAGTCAAATTTTATGATCTTTATGGATTACAGTGGTCATTCTCTTGTAAGGCCACCCCCCCCCCCCCAAAGGCACCAAAAATGTCGCCTTATGAGAGGGTAGGCCTCTTGTGATGGGTAAATAAAATGAAAATACCATACCTGATGCATAGAGAAGTGGCCTCTGTAGAGGGGTTGGCTTCTTCTCTGGGAGACCTCACAAGAGGGGGATCACTGAAGTGGGTTTATAAAAGTGTACTTCAAGCCCAGCGATCCATGCAGGTCAAGATCTTGAGAACAGGTGAACAACTTTATGCATTATGGACCAAGCAAAAACTCAATTAACAATTTTTAAGGATGAAACTGTGTTGTTGATAAACATAAAATGATTATCTCAGCGAGAAACTCTAATAGTACAATCTACATGTCAATGAAGGAAGTAATTACAATGGCTTGCCATTTATATAGACATAGACATCCTCATGCGAGGAAATCTTGGACGGCCTCAGACGTCGATATTCAAATAGAAAGAATATTGCCCTCTTCTTTTTTAAACAGAGATTGTCATATAACCTTGATCTTCTACTCAAATCAACAACTCATAATGGCAAAATGTGTAAATGGTGCTTTAGGCTGGATCAGTTGATAACTTTTTGAGTTACCGGGAAAAACCGAATAAATGGCAATGTGCCAACTATTGAGTTAAGTAGGTCAATGTCATCAAAATGCAGGTCAGCCTCATGTGCTTTCTAACCCCATGATTTTGCTAAAATCTTATTTCAAAACGAGAGAAGTCTGAGCTTTGGGTCTGTCACTAGATAGGCCTGAGAAATTTATGCGTACCATTGTGCCACGGCACCCTAATTAATGAAGGTTAACAGACCTTATAACCCATACATTACACGTGTGTGTGTGTGGGGGGGGGGACGACTTTATAACAGGGAAAAGGCTTTAACAATTTTAACATCCATTACAAGTTTGCAATATATGATGTAACTGGTACATCTGTCTTAACAGTTTTGATTAAAAGCTGCAAGGAGCTCAAGATCTACATGCATAATAAAAAGAAAAAAAAATCAAGTTTTGCTTAATATATATAGCTATGTCTGATTGTCAAAAAAAGGAAGAAAAACTCCAAAAAGCCTGCACTCACCACAGTTTTTTATCACTTTTATTATGCAGGGAGGGTACTACCACTTTTGTAAAACAAGAACACAAAACAAATGCAAAAGTGATGATTTTGTTCTGGTTCTTTAATAATCCTCAAGTATTTTTAGCCATTTCTGCATTTCTTGGCCAAAATAGAAAAAAAACATCAGACTCCGTGTCTAATGGTCAGAGCAGTCCCTGATGATGATTCCAGATTCAAATTTCTTGTAAAAGGATCTTTCATGCCAACACATCTTGCACATGATGCAAGAGGACAAAATAGTTCACAGTGACACCTTTCCTTGGGGCACTGTCGATTATAAAACTCTAGTTGTCATTCATTGCATTCTGAGCATAGTATGTGGGTACTTATATTTTCTATAGGATTGTTCATGTTATCAGCAAACATTGTTATTGTTGCTAGCTTTGTAGGTACATGACATGTACATGTAGGTTTGAGTGACAATATGAAAGTTACGAAATGAAGTTTGTCAAATTTTCAACTTCAAAGGTCTGTACAAGTGAAACTAGACGATATGTTAAAAGAGCAAAAAGCTTCCCTGGAAAGTATATTAAAATTTAAATTCAGTGAGATTGAGACTGATAAGATGAAAACATTTTTGTTACAAAGTCAAGTGCCTCTGATGAAATCTACTGATGGAATAATATTAAGATCCAGGGCTGGGGTGAAATGAACTCTGAGGATCTATTAGTCAACAGGCCAGACACTTTCTGATACTTGTCTGTATGCAGACTCTAGTCAGTCCTGTCTGGTCAATCAATATATGACCTTGTGTTGTTTGAACACCAAAATGTAATGAAATTTTCCATGTCTATGTTGGCTCTATATTTTTGGACAAAGTTGAAAATACTGCACTGCCAAATACTGATGAAAGCTTTAACAAGACTGTCATCTGATCCAATCCCATGTCAAAATGTTTCCCAGCAAGTCCACAGGACTGGCACACATATTGTCAGTCTTGCTAGAAAACTGTCAGTTTTGGGCTGGAGGACTGGCACAATTTCGACCCCTCAGATCTATCATCAGATATGAATCTATTTCCAAGATAATTTTTTTTCCTGCAAAATTCAAATATATTCTTAAGACCAAAACATTTATAAGGGCCTTGTCACTCGGGTTACTTTAATAGACACTCGATACTGTCAATTTCGAAATACTGTTGCAAAAACTCTAAGTTTATGGTATAAGCCAAATAGCTCTATTGTGCTTCTCATCATATCTGCATAGGACAAAAACTTTTGCTGTCGAACGAATTCAGTCAGACCCATTACAGGTCACCACTGGTGAACCTCAAATCAGCATCCTTGGGCCACTTCTCTTTCTCCTACATGTGAATGATTTACCCGACATACCTTGCAAATGTACAAAAATATCTATGCTGATGATACATAGATTGACTATGTAACAAAGCCAAGTGACTTCAAGAAAACGGAATCTTCTTAAATAAGGACATGGAAAATTTGAAAACTTATTTCACACACAAGGTAAGTCTTAATGTTCCTAAAACTGAACTGCTTCTCATCAGCACCCAGCAAAATTGGTCAAAGTGTAATAACAAAAGCATAAAAATAGGTGATGATATTGAACTGGAAAAGGTCCATTCCAATGAATACCTAGGACTACATATTGACGAATATCTAAAATGGAACATTCACACCAGCACCCTGTAGAAAAAAATTGCCAGCAAAATAGGCTTGCTCCAACGATTGTGCAAAAATTGTTTCCATGGAGACATTATCCTAATTGTTCCAACTCCATTGTTCTACCCTACTTTGATTCTGCTGATGTCAAAGGTATGGGACCTGCTCTGATCAATACCCAGATCCCTTGCAGAAACTGCAAAACATGACAGCCCATATTTTGTTGGCTTCGGGATCCTGAACTTGAGATACAATCAAGGTCATCCATGTACTGAGTAGGCGTGACCTTTATGGAAGAACACTTACATGTGCGACAACAAGGTTTCAGTTCAAATAGCTCTCAAGTACTTGAAGAGTATAATTCTTGTATCTTGCACTCTGATCCCGATAATGAGGTCAAGGTCACTCATGTACTGTCTAAGCATGACCTTACATTGACATGTGCAACATCAAGTTTTTAACTCAAAACATATCTCAAGTTATCAAATGGACAGTAAATTTCAAGTCAGTGAACCTGTGAACTTGGGAATGAGGTCAAAGTCCAAAAATCACTGGAGTATGACTACTTGCACAAAATAAGTAGACACTTATAATAGGTATATCCCTACCAACTTTGACACAAATCTGGCCAAGATTATTTAAGTTATAATCATTACAAGGAATCCCCATGTTTTCATATTAAAACCTTTTTTTTTTTAAAAAGATCATAAAAATTCAAAAATCACTGGAGCATGGCCATACATACAAACTTGGTAGAGACCCACCCAAGGTACATCACCACCACGTTTAAAGTCAATCTCAAGGACAGTACTTTTAGAGAAGTCCAAAATGTGAATCAGCATTAGAATGCCCATTGACTTTACATGGTTATCATTATGAAAGGTGCATTTACTGGTAAGTACCAGAATTGCAAAAAAATCATAAGAAATCAGGCATCCACTGCATTGGCACCTTGTGAGAAACTTTGCCTGACACTTCCACAAGGAACATGTCCACCAAGTTTCAGCTTAATCTGAGCGATGTTTCTGGAGAAGTTGAAAATAGCAACAACAAAAAAAAAGAAAAAAAAAAAAAATCATAAAAAATTAGGAAAAAATTCCAGGGCTACCTGTGTCATATAAGGTAATTGGGTGAGCGGTTTCGAAAAAGGTTTTTTAAGATTTGCCACAAAAAAAGAGTAAAAAAATTTATTAAAGATCCAAAATTCACTGGAGCATGATCATTTGAACAAACCTGGTGACCCACCTAATGCACTTTGCCACCAAGTTTGAAATCATTCTGGCTGATGGTTTTGAAGAAGTAGAAAATGTCAATTAGCATTACAATGTCCATTGACCTACAGAGTAATCAATAGGAAGGTGCATTTACCGATAAGTACCTCAATTGAAAAAAAAAAATCATTAAATCAGGAATCCACAGCAGTGCCACCTAGTGAACAACTTTGTTTGACCCTTCTATAGGGTATATATCTTGCAAGTTTCAGCTTAACCTGAGAGACAGTTTTGGAGAAGTCGAAAATAGGAAAAATGAACAAAAAATCATTAAATAAATAAATAAATAAAAATATAGTAGTGCCACCTGGTGAACAAATTAAGAACTAATAGTCGCTTGGAGTGTTCTTGTGTGATATCAAAGCAATTGGGTGAGCAGGTCCGGAAAAGATTTTTTTATTTTTTATAGATATGCCCCAAACAAGAATAAAAAAAATCTTAAAAATTCCAAAAATCACTGGAGCCGTCCCGGGTACATCCCCACCAAGTTTGAAGTAAATCTGGTTGATAGTTTTGGAGAAAAAGTCAAAAAATTGTAGATGATGGACCAGCCAAAAAGGTCAGCTGACTGACAAGTCAGCTGAGCTAAAACAGACAAATGATGCACAAACGTACTCTTGTTGGCAAAGCAATGAATGGAGATTTGCCAAGATACTTGCGAAACATATTCATGAAAAACAAGAATATCCATTCTTATGAAATATGAGCATCTCACAAGATACATGTAGTCAGACACAAAACAGGATATTACACTAATAGTTCTGAAGTTCCCAGTGCCATGAAGTACAGCTTCCATGGAGGTGATCTCTTAAAGCAGATTACACTGTACTTAGAAATTAAACTGTGACTTCAACTATGGGTCTACAACTAAGACAGAAGTTATAGCATGGTGTCATAACTAAAAGTATCATATGCAATTTAACAAGCACCTGCTGTTTTAGATTGCCCATACTGGCTCACAAACATGGTCCCATATACATATTGCAGTCAGTCCTAACTTGAAGGTGAATTTACAAAGACATGCAAGCAAGTGTGGACTTACAACCACATACAGTGAAACCTACCGTGAGAGACCACCTCTAGGGATGACAAATTTGTGATCTCTCAAGACAGGTGGTCTTTCACAGGAGATATAAAGAGCAGGAAAACTACTAAGCACAGTATCCTGAAAGTGGTCTTTCGAGGCATGTGCTCTGTCATTGGACTGGTCTCTCAAGACAGATACCACTTTACTTTAATAAAAAGGCAATCACATACTCTGGTAGGTGGTTTTCATGGCAGTAATCATAGTAATTTAGATATTTTAAACTTTCCATCCAACAGAACATTGGATTTTAAAGCTGTCCACTTTGATGAAACAAACCAGCCTCTCTTTTGCTGGTTCCTGTCACCTGCCATATGAAAACCCTTTAAGGTGGCAGAACAGTTCCTTCTAAAACCACAGGGCTTGACCATAAGGCAAGCCCCATACTCTGCACGTCAAAAACATTTTTGCCAAACCAAGTAAAATTCTGAAATCTACAGAGATTTTAACCCATTACTAGCCCTAAATTGAGGCCAAATGGTGGCTGCACAAGTAATTAGAAAACTTTAAATAATCAGTTAATTTCAAGCCCCAGAGAGGTATATATCTAGTCTTTACTCATTCCATACCAGTCCCTGATTTTCTTGTAGTAGTTTCCTAGATTTAAGACGGCAATTGCATATTTGAATTCTTCATGAAAGGAGCTTTCATTCAAGTACCAACATGCCTATAGTCTTAAGTCAGTGGTTCTGGCACTGCCTGGCGAGTCACAATAGTATGGAATGAGTTAAACAGATAAAATACTAGAGACAACTGCATAAGCTAAATCAACATGCTCTGTGAGGTTCATCCTATAAGTAGGCCAAAGGTCACCCAGCAAATATCTCACTTGACAGAAAAATGCAGAGATCAAACTACATATGAAATTAACTGGTCTGGATGACAACTCAGCTAACTAATAATTTTGCTGGTGCTTGTTTATCAATTCAATTCACAATCTTTTCAGTGGGAGACAGGTTCAGGAAAAGGATAAGTCTAAAATGAATAGTTCGATCCTGGTCCCCAAGGAAACTTGGAAAGTTGAATTGGGAAAGTGGGGGTTTAAGCCCATTTCATCAATTGACTAACATCTGACCTACATGTGCCTGTGACTAGCTGAGCTGAGACAGTGACTTGCTTTATTGCACACAAAGAACAAACCTGATATCTTATGTGTGAACAACACTTAAAACAACTTTACTGCAATGACATTTTATTTCATCTGGTATTTAATTTACAGCTATGCAAGGTATGCAAAATAAATAGAAATTAAAATGCTAGTCTAAAAACTCTTAAATATCTCTCATGTGTAATGGCACACTAGGAAATTAATACAGCCATGAGATGATGTAAAATGAAAAAATCTGCAAAATTAAAAACCTGACATGAAGTACCTTTAAGTGCAGTATTCTGTATAGTCCTAAGGACCTATTGTTTACAGATATAAAACTCTAATACATGTAATACTGGTTGACAAACACTTCCTGGTCTTTCTGATAATAATTTCAAGTATCTCCTACCAAACCACTGTGTTACACACATCTCCTAAATATTAAGTACACGTCCATCTAAATTTGATTCTAAACTTGCTGACACTATCGAAATAGCTATGGCCAGTACCTAAAAGAGATTTTGAAGTGATTTGGCCAAGAGAATTTTGCAAGCCTGAGCCAATGTTCTTAAGTATATTTTGGATTTTTTTCTGCAATTTTTGATTGACACAGTCAATGTCATTTCACTTCCTTATGAAGCATAACCTAAAACATTGTAAAATAAGTACACTTTTGTCAATGGTGTAGACTCATGTGATCTGCATTTGGCTTATGAGCTTAAAGCTACTTTAGCCAAATACTGCCACTGTCACACTTTCACCAAGAAACCAAAAGCACAAGTCGAGCCATCTGGAGACTGTAAGAGAAAATGAGGTGTACAGTTATATGGTCCCACTTGCCAGTGGCTCCATCTGTTGGTGACATACCTCATTAACCATCAACTTAAAACTGCTGTCTGACAAGCATAAAGTTCAAAGACCAGCATACAGTTTAAGGATTTCTAAAATGAAAGTCAAACTTGGCATGTTGTGCCTATACAAACACTGCAAGCTACTCCATCCCTGCGTGTTGTTGACGCATGTGACTCTTCAAGTTATGAGGCCACTGGAATGGCTTACCACATATGCTACAAAGACAATTATATTTCCCCAAGTGAAATAATTTATGACGGTGCAAGGAGTTCAGCCACTTGAAGGACTTCCCACACTTGGTACATTTGTACTCGGCATTTGACAAATGAACGTTTTTGTCATGTGCTTTCAATAAATATTGAAAACTAAACTGTTTTCCACATTTATTGCAGGTAAAAAGTCTACTTTCATCATGCCGGAGTTTATGCTTGGCTAGGATTCTCTCTGATTTACATTTTACATTGCATATGTCACATTCAAATACTCTACGGGTGTCGTGTGTTTTCACGTGCCCTTTCAAGTATTTAGGTGACAAGAAACTTTTGCCACATATTTCGCAGATGTAGGGCCTATCCCGAGCATGAGACAGCTTATGCTGCTCCAAAGCATAACAGTACACGTAGGTTTTTTCACAAAGATCACAGGAATAGAGTTCGTCCTTGCATTGTGTGTGACCTGAATTTATGTCTGACTGCGTTTCGACAATTCCACAAACGTGTACAGGAGAGCTTTCCACACTTGAGGTGATACGTGGATTTTTCGGTTGCAGGTGCCTTTGTTTGTGCCGCACCAAATCACCTTTGCGTTTGAATGATGCTCCACACACATCACACATATAAGGTTTAATATTTGTATGCACATCAAGGTGGCTCTTGAGTAAGTATTTGTGCTTAAACACCTTGCCGCATTCACTGCAAGCTGCGGGCTGTGTCATGCAGGGTGCTAAAGACCGTTCCTTCACTGCAATGCCCGACTCTCCATTAGTAGTTAAGCTTGACTTTTTTGCCAATTTTGATGGAGACGTTTTGTGTTTTTTTAATCTGCTTTGTTTCCCATGTACAGCTGGGATGTCCACCATCTGTACAGGTTCTGTGGCTGTCTCTTCCTTGCTGTGTTCAATCGACGGAGTCTCCTGGTTGGCAGACTTTGCACCTGACCCACTGGACTCTGTCCATGGGAAATAACACAAAATCAGAATATGAGCAACAAGACCCTTGCATCAAGGGCATCGAGCAGTGAATTTTGTCTCCTTTTTGAGCATTTCTATAAGAGGGGGCAACGGTGGTATAAGTTCTCTATGATCAACAACAATAACCAAATCAAACAAAACAAAGTTCTACGTCGCAAAATTTACTCTGTTTCTCCTTCTTATTTGGCCACAGTGTTTGATGTACATGTACTTGGGAATGGCCTTCAAAGATAGGAATTACTTTAATTTTACTACCACTTTTTTCCCTCCAAGTTGCAATACCTAGTTTGTGTCGTCACAAGCCATCCGTATTGCAACCAGTGGGTGAGGAGACAAGTTGCACTTCATGATAAAGATATTACACTTTCCGTGTTGAGTTGCAGACCGAGCCAATAACCTTCTTTGGTGCACTTCAGGTGCAATAAGCACAAAGTTCACCTAAGAAAACTGAAAACTACTGACATGGCCCATTTTTATTTTTCTGGAAATGGGCATGCTGATACCTGAATGGGAACTCTTTCAGTGCCAATCACGTCTAAAGTAGACCTACTCAAGTCAGACAAGTCTGAATCATCATTTAGATCCCAGATTCTTATTCCTTGTAAAAAGACCTTTCCTTCAAGTACCAGTATGTCTATAGTTCCAGAGAGAATACTCCAAGTCAACAGCTTTTCTCGGTGCACACCAAATAAAGCTGTTGACTCAGTACATAATTTGGCACCGGAAGAGTTTAGAAAAATGAGTCTTAGTTCAATACAGTTGAACATTACTATAATTGTACTCAGGGACAGATCTAGGCCTTCAAAATTTGTAGCCAATGATGGAAAAAAAACAGCAGTCACTGTAGAATTCAACCTTACTCTTATATGATTCATGTTCAAATAAATCAGCCATTTGCAAACTCTTTAGCCCCATTAATGAATGTTAACATTTGGTTAATCCGCTAATGACATCAGTGGTCCATGGTGTTGATTTGTTCTGAGAATTAACATAGAAAGAACAGGATTTGAAAGCTGCCTCTCAACAGGGGCATCTCAAGACAGTGATTACTGTAAAGTGAAACTTTTGAGAAGGGGCCTTGAGAGTCATACCTGGAATTATGTATTCAGAACCCGAGCTTTCCGTCTCTTCCTCCAAGTCAACTCCTTCTGTCACTGCTTGCTTGCTAGGAAATCTTTTTTGTCCTTGACCAAAAATCCCCTGTAAATCACATGGACATACAGTTGTATTTGACACTAATATGGATTACAGGCAACATTTCTTTGAAAAAAAAAAAAAGGTTTTGCTCTGTCAATAATTAGCCAACAGTAATTAATTATCATACATTATTATACCATCAGTGTGTTTTCATTAACTAGCCAATGTGGTGCTATTTCCCTTCTCAATTCAGCAGAACTCAATTTCAAAGGGACACAACTTGCCATACTGCACGTTAAATTAGCAAAATGTAGGTAAAGCATGTTCTAAACCCAAAATGTGACACCCTGAATGTCAGCAGAGCACAGAACTGTCACAGTTTTTTTTCCTATACGAAACACTGCTAGCTTGTCAATAGGCTTCATGATACATTGATACACTATGAAATATAACAGAAAATGTCTACAATGTTATATATTTTGCACAATCTATTAGAATCTAAACGAAGTTTAAAAGTTGAAATGCTGTTTTTTGTCAACATCAGTTCATCCTAAAGCAACGAAGACAATAAATTGTAAACAATTTACTGCTAACCACCACTGACATATGTACATTTATTAGATTTCCATAACATGTTACAAATTTCAATTACCATCCCATGTGAAAACAAGCTGTAGTCAGCCTGCATTCTACCATGCTCTGATAAACTGCCACTCCCTGTGTCCCTGGTGTCCAGAAATGCCTTTCCTGCATGATCCCGAAGATATTTTCTCATGCCTGCATATTCTCTTTCGATGTGTGTCATCCCTTGTGCTTGATCAGGATAGAAAGAGTCACATGACATATTGTCTGTTTCTTGTTTTATAGCCACACTGCCCAAGACTGAAGGGTTGTCACCCAGGCGAGAACTGCCGCAGTCATATACATTTGCACTTGGAGGTACCTCCACCCCCATATCTAACGTGCAATATTCTGGTTTCAATCCCTGAGTGTGAGAGCCATCATCAATTACCAGTCCATCAACATTTTCATTTGCATAATGACCTAGCTGAATGTCAGACTTGTTTATGGGCACAGAGGCTAATACAGTTGTCATGCTGACTGGCCTGTGCATAATTCGTTCCGAGCTGGTACAAGGCAAGGCTCTGGCTTTCACTAAATCCATAGTCACTGGGGTTAAAGCTGTCATTTCTGTACGGGGATTTGCAAATGTATCTGATACTGGACTAGATGAGTGGAACACAGGGCTATCACGGCATGAGCTGGACAAAGCGTTTTGTCTGTTTTTGTGATCATTTGTCAGTATTTGACTACCTGCTCTCAATGCTGACACCCTGTCTGGGTAATTCTCTTGGTACCGTGGAAGTCCTGTAGCTTCATCATGTATACTAACAAGAAAGACATCTCTGTCATCTAAAGTTATGCCAATGAGTCCTTCAACACTGAACTTCTCCCTGTACTGCAGCCCATCTCGACACATTGCCATGATAGACTCGGCTAATAAGCTCCTCATTCTCTCCACGTCTGGCTTCATCATGCTGAACTGTCTGCAAACAGAAGGAATTATTTTGTGACCAGAGGTATATATTGCTTCTGCTCTTGGAAAAACAGTGTTCATACAGGTTTGTGAAAAGTAAATGCAAGGACTTTCAAGGACCTTTTCAACCACTTAAATCAAGTTTTCAAGGACCAGATCCAGCAATAGAGCACAACAGACAAATTGTTTAAATCATCACTTTTCAACCCTTTACTAATAAGATCAATGCATATTATTCCACATTTATCATTTATTCCAACCATATATGAATCAGACTCAATTTTTGAAATTGGCAGTAGACTTTCCACAAACTTGCAAAGAGGCCTATATGTGGATCAAATTACCTAAAGACCTTTTTAAAGATAAATTCAATATGGATTATTTTATGAGTTTACTGTGACTTATGAAGGCCTACATCCAGTATTGGTTGTATTCCTGAAATTGACTGGATCTAGTTTATAAAATTGCTACAACTACATATGGGTAAAATTAGACCTGAAGATGTACCTATCCCCATGCACATTTTTTCACAAAAATGCCCCAGTTTCTTTTCGAGCAAGGTGATGTACTTTGTTACCTGTACGTTTGATACAGTGTATTTGTCCCTGAAAGTAGGCTGTACATGTAAATATGGCTCACATAATTGTTTAGGCTGGATTTGATAAGAACTGACCTACAAGGGTTAAAAGGGGGTTAAAAGCAAAAAGATACTTTGTAATTTGCAGTGTTACATTTTGACAAATGGAAATTGGCAGCCACTTCAAAGGAAAATGGCAGCAGAATGTGTTCATCTTAATGTGATTCAAGTTCATAAATGCTAGATTTTGTGGAAAATATTCATATTTCTTGGCAACTTGCCTCATTGTGTGATGCTTAAAAATAAAATTCAAGGACTTTTCCAGGACCTTTGTCCAAAATTCTGGATTTTCAAGGTTTTCAAGGCCTTGAAAGTGAATGTAGCAAATTCAAGTACTTTAAAGCACCTGTGCGAACCCTGGAAAAAAAATTCTTGTAAAACTATGTAAATACAAGTACAGTGGAACCTGTTTTGAGAGACCACTGTAATGAAAGGCCACCTGCCTTTTAAGACCATATTTTCAAAGTCCCTTTTGCTATTTTCCGCATGTTATTACACCTCCATTGAGAGACCACCTGCCTTACGACACCACTTTTTGGCCCGCCCTAAGGGTGGTCTCTCAAAACAGGTTTCACTGTACACCATACTGCTGGCCTGGCGTTATCTATTATTTACATAACCAGTACAGTAGCCAGGCCTCAGTAGCTGTCTAAACAAAAGTTATTTGGAAATTGCTGAATTAGCAACACATTGGGATACAGTTAATTTATTTGAATGTAGAGACACTTAGTTGTCACATTTGACCTTAGATATTCACACTTATGACTTATTTACAGGCATAATCAAGGAATAAAATTAAATATTAACCTGGCTACATGTCGACATTAGTGAGCACATTTGAGCAACACATTTTACGCTGCTACGGCCAACCTGGTAAATGCCATATTTCTCAGAGTTTACACAGATAATCCACTGTAGGGTGCTTTTATGCTTACAGAATCTCTGAAACTTTAATGTGTTGTGCACTTACGGCAGGTATATTCATTTACATAGAAAATAGATGGTGCCATGGATGAAAGGGTGACATTTGTTTCCCCTAACATGTTCAATGTTTGAGTTTTTTCAAAAATGTGTAATAAATGAATAGAAACCCTGACTGCCATGAGATTGGCCTGTGCTGCCACCTTACATTCAATGTCAAAACTAATCCTTTTGGTTTATGAAGAAGTCGAACCATGTTCATTCCAACAGAGTGGACAAATTGGTGTCAAACATCCTCTTGACCAGGGATGCTAATGACATTAAAAAACTGAAAGTTTTGAAAATACACAAACCTTATAGACAAACTGTTTTGTTGTTTTTTCAATCTAACCATATGCACAAATGTAGATGACTTATTTCCTGTTTAATTGATGGGAAAAAAAATAAGGCAAAAACCAATCAATGGTATCTTTGATTAATACATGACAACATCTTTACTGGAGTATCTGCTGACAGAAAGTGAACATTTTTCTTTTTCAAAGAAGTATTTCACATGTAATAAGCATGAATACATGAAAAGGGAAGTTTAGGTGTTACGCACCATTGATGGATCTGCACGATCAATCATGCAGCGCTATCAATGAATCTATTGTTCGCGCAACAATCAATCGATCGCGCTGCGCTGACAATGGATGCACAATCGGTGGATAATTTGTTAAATAAATTCTTATCTATTAATCAGAATGGAATAAACTTATGTTGACTTTAACATAAAAACTCATTTATGCATGTCCAAGTGACCAAGTACGAGCCTTTGTTATTACCGTGAGTTTGTAAGTGTACATCTTTAGCTCAGCTGCCTGGATTTGACGATTCTGGACTTTACCGTGTTTACTCGGCCGTAAATCAAATCCATACCGAAAAGTGTCAGCAAATGACCAGTACAAAACACGCACATAAACTTAAGTTAGGTATGCAATTGGTAAACACATCTAGATCACAGTAAAATGTTAAGTAACACCAATCGATGTATAATTTAGTTTGAAAAAATTGTAATGAAGTAAACGAGTATCAGATCTGCCTTTGTTGTGTGATAGATAGATAGATTCATCGATTGATTGATAGCCAGGTTTGTCAATAAAGTTATTAAGATGGATTTTATTTCCGACACATTTGTAATGTAAGCCGACATACATGTAAAACCACAAATAAAATGCGAATTATCGTTGTTATAATTATCAAACCCCATTAAACACAGGCACGCCTAACAGAGGTTTTTTTAACTATTTTTTTAATCAAAGAGTACACTAACTCAATATTATTTATTTATTTTTTGTTTTTAATACACTATGTAATTTGATCCGGGAATTTGATCCATCTCTGTTTGAGTATTTGAGTTCAGACTGGAGCAAGTGATAAAGTGGACAATGAGAGTGCATAATGATTTTTTAGACTTTGCTTTCTTGCACACGTTTGTTCAATATTCTTTTGTTTCAAGATACAAACTCTGCTACTGTAGTAACAGATTTCCATAAGTTTTTGTCAAAAATAACAGAACTCGGAAGTAAAAACAAAACCACAAAAGCCTGGCTGTTCATGAACTATAAGTACTTGGAGAATGTAAACTTGTTTTTTCTTGTCAGTGCACTCAAATTATGGTTTAAAAAAAAAATCACAAACTGAAAGTCACACGCCACTCAGAAAACCTAAAATTTGACAGATCTGTCAATCGATGGTGCAACGCCAGCAACACTCACGTCACGAAGTGTCACAACAAAGCCATTGTTCACGCAGCACCATCTATCGACTGTTGCGCGAACAATAGATCCATTGATGGCGCTGCGCGATCGATCGATTGTGCAGATCCATCGATGGCGCGTAACAAAGGCATTATCACAAACCTGCCATGTAAATGTTTTAATAAAAAAAAAAACTGAAAAGCATTTCCTTGCTGATACATTTAAGTAAATTTATAAGCAATGCATTAAACGTATGGAGTGACTATTTTCACAATTTGTTAACACCAGCACCATCTATTTTCATCATACTGTGATTCTGGCCAGCATTCTTCAATCATATGATCTGACCAATCACTTTCACAGAGGCTCCAATCTAGCCCGTTAAAAGTGGTAGATGTCCCTCCTGTGGGCACTGAGAGGTCGGAGTGTAAGCACTAAAGGTACTAAGTGCAGCTAAGGCATTCCAAGGCATGTTTGCACCCTCAGGAAAATTTTGAAATTTTTCCCTTCATCTGCTGTATTTTGAGTCATTTTAGGCGTAACCAGTGAGATTCTCATCCATGAAAATATTCACTCAATAGCTTGAAATAACTTACAAAATCCCCCCCCCCCAAAAAAATGCAATAAGCAGAAGAAATTGTATGAAAAAAAAAGGCAGATCCCCTGCCGAGGCAGGAGACTTGGAGCCTCTGTCTTCACAGCATGAACAGTAGCACCAAAAAATTGTTTTTCATGTATGTGAACCTAGTAAATTTCTAATTAAAGCAAGTCTCTACTCAGTGATCATGGAGCTATCAGAAAGCTCCAAACCACGCAGTTGTCTACTATGCCTATGGAGACAGCAAAATTTTATCAAATTGGTCATTCAGTCTTGAAGTGGCACATTTATTGAGAAAGGGACTAAGTGGTACTGGTGTACAGGTAATTTTCATTTACCCTTCTTGTGTACTGGAAGCATGTATGTTTTCCCGTGGAGGAATAAACCAGATTATTCCTCCGTGTTTTTCCATACTTTGGACAAACCCTTTTATCTAAATTCTCTTATTTTCTGTACTCTGTACTACTACTGAGCAAACTTATTTAGTTATTACAAGTCTGTACTGCTGTATCCAAGCCCCTGCCACCCCTTGGCTTTGAATTGAGAACCAGAGTGACTTGTCCATCAGATGCACAAGCCTTGACAAGGTTTGTGGACTGGTGCTTGAACTGGTCATTTTGTTTTCACACATAAAGTGCACTGCCACAAACTGAAGCTGGAGACATCAGTTTAGTTATTTCATTGTAGCTCTGTGGTTAGGACACATTAGTATATGTAATCTTGACTTGACTTGAGGAAGCCACACAAAAAGAAAAAATCTGAAAAATATCAAAATGAATTAGTATCTAAAAAGAAATACAAAGAGTAAGTCTTCACTAATTAAGAAAATTCACATGGGCCATGGCATATGCATAGTAGCAAGGGCTTTCCCTTCAAGTTTGACAAGTTTTATTTGCAGTCCATATTCAGTACAAATGACTGTTGTTCCATGGAGGCTCATAACAATATTAAAACAAAGAGAATATAAAAGGTAAGTTATATATACAGAGAGACATAAATTATGGATAATAAGATGTGACCCACAATGATGGATGGTATGGGGCGATTAATATGGAAATGGATGCACATGGAGTATGATAATAATAAGTTGCAGGTCAAACATAATTAAAACCATTCTACATTTTTGAATGTTCTTTTTAAAACTGTAACAAGAGCGCACATCACAGATATGCTGGGGTATGGAATTCCAGGTCTTATTACCTATAACTGTGAGGGTTTTAGATGAAAATGATTTTGGATGGAGAGTTTTATAAAGCTGGCCCTTGGCGGCAGATCGGGTATTATATTTGTGTGCGGAGGCCGCTGGAGTAAAGTATTTGGATAGGTACTCAGGAGTCTGGTTATTAATTATTTTTCAAAGGAATACAAAGTAGTTATAGAACATTCTCTGTTTTATACTCATCCAATTTAAGGTGTCCAGCATATCCGTGATGTGCGGTCTCAGGTGACATTCAAGAATAGTTCTCATTGCCCTATTTTGTATACGTTGTAGTTTAGTTAAGTCTTGTTTGCGCAGACTGGTACTCTAGACTGTGCTACAATAGTCAGTGTGGGGTAGAACCAGGGTATTGAAAAGGGTAATTTTTACATGAGGCGGTACAAATTTTGCAGCTCTTGTAAAAATACCCATTGCACGTTTTAGTTTACTTATCAATGTGTCGAACTGTTCAATAAATGTCATATTAGAATCCAAAGTAATGCCGAGATATTTACAAGAATTTAGTTGTGTAACCGATTGTTCCTCCAAAATTAAATTTAGATCACTATTTTCAGGTTTCCGTCTTTTGGAGTGTATCAACATACTGTTTAGTTTTACCTATGTGTAGGCTAAGTTTATTTGCCCTTAACCAGTTTGCTACATGTTGCAAATCTGTGTTAAGGGCAGTGGAAACCACATTGACATCAGAATTTGAAAAATAAAACAGAGTATCATTGGCATACAAATTGATGGTTGAGTGTTCGAAGCAGGTACCGATGTCATTCATATATGAGATGAATAACAGCGGACCTAGGATCGAGCCCTGAGGGACACCAGTAATGATAGTTTTAGGTTCAAAAAGGTTGCCATTGATACAAGAAATCTGCTGCCTCTCATTTAGGTAGCTTCTGAACCATTCAAGAGAAGTATTCCTAAAACCGTAGTGGGCCAGCTTACTTAGTTAAATGCCATGGTCAACAGTATCAAATGTTTTTCTTAAGTCGAGTGCTACTAGTCTAACGCAGTTTCCCTCCGCAATCTCACTGAAGGCGAAATTCAGTGAAGTTGTGAAGGGAAGTCTGCGTTGAATGTTTGGGTCTAAAGCCCGATTGCTGGGTTGCTAATATTTTATGTTCAGAAAGATAGATGTAAATTTGATTATGTACAATCTGTTCAAGGATTTTAGAAATCACAGGTAAGATGGAAATGGGGCGAAAATCTCCAGGATCAGTTTTAGGACCTTTTTTATGAATAGCAGATACGCTGGCCATTTTCCATGGATCAGGGAAGGTACCTGTAGACAATGACATATTTGTATGCCAGACTGTTGGAAATGGCCGGGGAGGCCATCTTCAACAGTCTGGCCTGTATATTATCAAGTCCGGTGACTTTATCTCTTGGTAAACCAGCCAAGAGTTTGGCCACATCATGGGAAGAAACCCTTTGAAAGGCAAACCTGCCAGGGGGATGTGGATAGAGTTTAGAGAGATAGTCCAGGGCAGAGGTAGAAATAGGTTGTATTTGTTGAGATAATTTGGTTCCAATTTCGATGAAATAGTCATTGAAACAGTTAGCGATCTGCTGAAAGTTAGAAATAAGAGTTTCATTGATGTTAAGAGAAGTAATGGAGTTTTGAGAGCACTTAGGTAAGAGTCCTTTGAGTAATTTCCACATTCCTCTGGCATTACCTTAATTGGTTTTCATTAAGTTGAATACACGCATATGATATGGCAGGTGAATTTTCTTCTAAAGCAACACGTGCCACAACATTTTATAATAACCCCTTGAATGGCAGTATGATAACAAAGAAAGGTCTGACAGGGACCCTTGGTCTCTGTCTGGCCTGGCCCTGGGGCATGCAGATGTTTTTATAAGCCCAAAATATAGGAACAATCCTCTTATACTTATTTGCTTTTCCTAATTCAGAATTTCGGTATCTGCGGTGAGAAGACCTGAATATTTTCAATTAAAATGCGGTATGATATTGATTTGTTTTTGCTGCAAATTTACTCAATGGCCCGGTTTGAACGGCCTGCGCCAACCAAACATAAACAAAATAAATGTTGGTAGTCTGAGCGCCTGATCAATGGCTTTTGTCTTCCGCCCGGCCAGATTGTAAAAACTACATGAGAATCCCGCTCACATGCATACTTGTGCAAGATGCGTGTGTACGCCATATTAAAGCATTGTAAGGAACACCGTTTATTTGACCTTGCTTGTCTTACCTTGTTGCAATAAAATCAAGAAAACACCGTGTGGAAACAACCTTTCATCGAAGGTGCGATAATGTGCTGCCTTCTTTTCCCCAGGTGGTGATTGTTATCAGTTACTCTGCAGCGCCGCCTACAATGGGACACAGAGCGTGCCAAGTAAAGAATCATTTCGTCATACAGGCCGGCACGTACATCAATCACGACAAATAAGTTACCAGTGCAGTGTGCTAGTAATACTGTGAAAAAAGCAAACCAAGTGCAGATATCATCAGAAGAGCATATGATGATAAATCAAAGGAGAACATTTTACAGCTTTATAACCCCCCTGGTTAGGTCGCTTTCAGAATATTGTGTGCATACACTGTTGCATGGAGACCTTAATCTGCAGAAAGACATTGACAACATAGACTGATAGAGAAGGTTCAGAATCAGAGGAGAACAACTAAAATGATAAGTGGACTTAGCCAGCTGCGTTATGAGCAAAGACTAAAGAGTACGAATCTGATGGCATTCGAGTTATGAAGACTAAGGGTAGACTTGTGAGAAGGCTTTAAAACAATGCACCACTTGGAAGGTCTGCGGAAAGAAAACTTTAAAATTTGCCTTATAACCAAAGGCCACAAATTAAAAATTTTTAAACGAAGAGCTTGGCTCGACGCTTGAAAAATCTTCTTGTCACAACAAGTGATAGTTGAATGGAACAGTTTTGCATCAGAGACAGTAAATGCTAACGCTGTGAATGTTTTTAAGAACAGTTTTTTCGTAATTTCGGACAATCAATCCAATGCAGCTGCCCTGAACTCTTTCTTTCTGCAACAAAGCTGTGTTGACGGTTCCACTTTCCATTGTCCTCCAATGTCAACCCAAAGTAGCTCTGGTAAAATTCTTGATAGTCTTACTATAAGTGAGGACGACGTTTATTTGGTACTGGCATCACTAGATGTCAGTAAGGCAAGCGGTCCTGATGGGATCAGTCCCGTACTACTGAAGGAAGCAGCCCCTTCAGTGGCGCCCTCTCTTGCCAAACTATTTAACCTATCCCTCGAGAAAAAAACATTTCCCTATGATTGGAAAAAAGCCAATGTTACTCCTGTTCTTAAAAAGGGTGACCCTAGCTTGTGCAACAACTATAGACCTATCTCTCTCCTAAGTTGTGTTTCCAAAGTTTTCGAACGAGTAATTTTTAAGTATGTCTTCAACTTTCTTAGAGACAACTTTGCTCTGTCAGAAAAACAGTCTGGTTTCATGCCGGGCGATGGTACTGTAAACCAACTAGTATACTTGTATCATCACTTTGTAAAAGCTGTTGATTTACAGAAAGAAGTTAGAGTAGTTTTTTGTGATATTACTAAGGCATTCGACAGAGTGTATCATCCTGCCCTCCTTTATAAGCTGCACAAGGTAGGTATTCGTGGTTCCCTTTTGGACTGGTTCAGTAGTTATTTGCACGATCGAAGTCAACGTGTTGCCTTACATGGCGATTTGTCGGACTGGGGTAGTATCGAAGCCGGGGTACCCCAGGGATCGGTTCTTGGTCCTCTCATGTTTCTGGTTTATGTAAATGATATCACCGATATCGTAAGGTCTAACATAAAGTTGTTCGCCGATGATGTAACTTTGTTTATTACCATCGACGACCCCATCAGCTCTGCCAACGCTATCAACAATGACCTGAAATCTATAGAGACCTGGTCTCGTCAATGGTTAGTCACTTTCAATAGTACCAAAACCAAATCCATGCTTTTCACTAAAAAGAAGAGTCAAGATCACAACCCACCCATTGTTTTTCTCGATAACTCTTTAGAAAATATATCAGAGCATAAACATCTTGGTGTAATTTTCAGCTCTGACTTGTCATGGTCAAACCACATAAATTCACTTGTATGCAAAGCCAGGAAACTAATTGGAATTCTAAAACTACTACAATATAGACTCAACAGGCGTTCATTGGAAATTATATACTTGACATATATTAGACCATTACTGCAGTATGGGGATGTAGTTTGGGGTGGATTTACTCAGGCAGATGCTTCATCGCTTGAAAGTGTTCAACTGGCTGCAGCCCGAGTAATAACCGGGGCAACCTGTCGCACTAGTCATAGATTATTATACAGTGAGACGGGATGGGAGTCTTTGGCTAAACGTCGAGATAAACACAGGCTAACATTGCTATATAAGATAATACATGGGCTAACACCCGATTACCTTCATGACTAAATTCCAGGAAACGTGTCTTCTAGAAATATATACACTGTAAGATCAAAAAATGATATAAGCCAGATATGCGCAAGAACAATTTTATAGCAATTCTTTTATACCAGCAACCATTCGTCAGTGGAATTTGTTACCCAATTCAGTTCGAAACTCTGAGGATCTTGATACATTTCAGCGTAAATTAGACAATGATAAACCAAAGGTTAACGATTTATTCTACATTGGCAACCGGAAAGTAAACATTCTACATTCCGAATTAGAATGGGCTGCAGTCAGTTGAACCACGACATGCATAAAATTGGCATCGCAAGTTCTCCTAGTTGTGCTTGTGGCGCCACAGTAGAAAATTCGTACCATTTTTTCTTTGAATGTCCTCGCTTCATTACCGAACGCAACACTCTTCAAATGTTTATTATAACCAAGGCTCCGTTTACATTAAATACAGTTCTAAATGGAAGTTTAAAATGTTCAAAAGCCGCTAATGTAGCTATCTTTGAATCTGTGCATACGTACATTATCCGCACTGGCAGATTCAACTGAAGCCCGCACTGGTTTCACTTGGTAGTTTGTATATAAAGTTGATATTACGAATTTTGTTACATAGATATGGGTAGGCCTACTATTTAAGTGGCCACGTGCGGGCAAACATCATTACTTTTGTAAAAGACTTATTTCGAGACTGTTTATATCTTACAGTCAATGCAAACTACTCATTACTCGGACCACTATCTGTGACGTCTGGTGGTGTCTTTATCTTGCATTCTGTTATGTGTCCGTTAATGTACTGTCCTGTGGTTTGTGCCGTTACCTTTCACACCACACTGTGTATTTTACTCCTTATTATTATTTTTTTGTTTTTGCAAGAGGAATTTGTATAGGCTATGCCTGATTTCCAATTGCTTTAATAAAATATGTTTAAACCAATATCCTTAGGAAAACGATAATAGAGCTAAAATGGACTTTTACGAATCATGTTTTAGGCGTTATCAAAATGATATCAAAAAGACCTGGGCTACAATACACGAAATCTTGTCAAAAACGAAAAACAAAAAGAAGTTCTCAGTATTTTTCCTATAACGGACAAGATATCGTTGATAAGGTCACCACTGCTAATAGAAATAATGACTTCTTAATAAATGTAGGTCCGACTTTAGCAAGTAAAATAAACAAACAAATTACCCCAAAATTACCTATAAAATTTACTTAAATAAAACATATGATCACAATTTTAATTTTAATAATATTGATTCAGATACCATTGGTGTCATTATAAATGAATTAAAAACGAAAAAAAGTACAGGCGTAGATGAAATACCTACAAAAAACGCTGAAATTTATCAAAGAACATTCCCTTACCATAATTGTTAACCAAACATTAAATGACGGCATATTTCCAACCGAACTAAAATTGCAAAAGTTACCACAGTTTATAAAAAAGAAAGTTAAAATCTGTTTTATAAACTATGGACCCATATCTATATTGCCAGCTTTCTCGAAAGTGTTTGAAAAAGTAATGTATAATCACTTATACGATTGATTTTCTGAGGTATGAATTATTTTATAATAGTCCATACGGATTTCGTGAATACCATTCAACAGAGCTGGTGGCAATTGAACTTATTGACAAAATGATATAAAAAATGGAAAAAAGGAGAGCTCCCAATTTGTACTTTCTCTGGATCTGTCAAAGCCATTTGACACCCTCAATCATTTTATGCTTCCAGATAAATTAAAGTATAATGAAGCTTTTGGCACTCCATTAACTTTGTTTGAAAGCTGCCTAACAGACCGTCAACAATATGTTTAGTATGACCAAGTGAACTCGGACATGCTACAAATTAAAACTGGAGTCCTTTAGGGCTCGATACTAGGTACCTTGTTATTTCTTATCTGCATAAACGTATTGTTCAGGCAAGCGAAATTTTTGAAATGATCTTGTGTGCAAATGACTCTACTCTATCTGCTACTTTGGATGATTTTGGTAAAAATGTTACGATGCTGTTACTGATAATTACATAAACTCAGAAACAAAGAAATATCTGTTTGGTTAGATGCATATAAACTCTTGCTCCGTGTCAGGAAAACTAAATTTCCTACCTCAATCAGCCTCAAAAGGTCTTTAGAATGCCTGTAATTAAAATAAGAAATATATATATACAATGTGTAAAAAAAAATCCAGGAATTGTATTAGATTCACAATTAAAGTGGAATGCACATATAGAAAAAAGCAAGCAGCAAGATATCAAGATCGTCTAGGTATTCTTAAATTCAATCGAATATTACCAATTAGAGCAAAATGGTAAATTTACAATGCTCTTATATTTACTCATATGAATTATGGGATTTTAGTATGGGGCTTTAAATGCTTTAAGTTAAACACGATACAAAAGCAAGCTATACGAGTTGTATCATGTAGTAAATGTAATTCTCATACAGATCGTTTATTTAAAATTTTGAGATAATTAAAAGTTGAGGATATTTTCACAATTGCAAAATAAAATTCTACTATCTAACCCTTCCACTCAGCTTGCCAAAGTTACTATTATTTCCAGGTACAGATCTACAAACGCATGATACCAGGCTTGTTGAAAATTTATCTACACATCAGTATGATCATACTAGTAGTTTCGCAACACAAAATTGTCTTGCGTTTAATCTGCCTGATACAAATAATTCATTACCATGCATCCAATATTTACGGTAAACTTCATAATCGTAGCTTACAAGGGTAATCTAGATATGCAAAAAATATGAATATTCAAAATTCCCAAGAAACGTACGCGTGTCATTCCTAATTGTTATATATGTGCCCATCGGGAATCATAGTTTTGAAATGTTTAAATTATCTTTGTAATTTAGACATAAAAATCATAACAATTAAAACATATTATTTTTATTTTAAGATTAAGCCATTTCAGAGTAATTGTTACCATTTGGATATGGCAAATTAGTATGATCACGGATCATTATTACTACTGTAGGGCGTTCTCCAGTAGATTAGTTCGACCTTGCTCACACGGTAAAGCCCCGTAACATGGGCACTGTCCGTTCGACCCATGTGCTAATGCATTAGCGACCCGCTGCTATTGACGTTTACACAAAAGCATGAACCCGCGGCATTTTCACTTCTCCGTATAGTCTTCATTGAACTGTTAGAAGTAGTTATGATAGTCTTAACATGATTCATGTAGATGACAAGCTATACATCACCTTGCAGTCGTCAAGACATGGATGTGCAGTCATTATCTGAAAATGACATTATCTGAAAATGAATAATGATAAGACTGAGTTTCGTGTGATATCATCAGAGCCCCTGTCAAGAAGATTCTCAGTCCCATTTCTCCTGGTTGGAGATCACCAGATATGTCCAACATCAACAGCAAGAAATATTGGCGTCATCATGGACTCACACGCATCTATGGTAGCACATGTGTCATCTGTGTACCAAAAAGCCTACATTCAAGTATGTAATATAAGTAGAATCAAGAAATATCTTGACCATGATTCCTTGGAAACAATTATCCATGCCTTCATTACATCCAGGCTGGATTACTGCAACTCTTTGTTGTGCGGGCTGCCACCAACACTTATCTCTCGCCTCCAACGTATACAGAACGTACCTGCCCGACTGCTCACAGGTCACTCGAGAAGTGAACATATTACACCAGTGCTCCATTCCCTCCACTGGCTTCCAATAGAGCAGAGGATCAAATACAAAGTACTGACTCTGGTGTATACAGCAAAGAACGGTCTTGGTCCACAGTATCTTGAGGAGCTCATTAGCCACTATGCCCCCAGTAGGAAGCTTCGATCTGGAGATCAGTCCCTGCTGTGTGTTCATCATACAAAATCCACCCTTTCTCAGAGCCGTGCTTTCAGTATAGCTGGTCTTAAACTATGGAATGCACTGCCACTGAAAATGAGGACCTTGCCTAGCTTAAGTATTTTTAAGAAGCAACTAAATACCTACCATTTTACATGTTATTTTAACTAAAAGAGCAAAATCATTTACTGTGATGAACAATTACGACCGGTGCTTCCGTCCAGTGTTTGTGTTTTTAATTGTTTTTATGCTTAAATGTTTTTATCAAATATATTATTATTTATTATTCGTAAAAAGTAATCATATTGACCGACCGACCGACCGTCCGTCGTACTTACAGCGTTCTAGGTCATGGTTAACATTTATTATTATTATTATTATTATTATTATTATTATTATTATTATTATTATTATTATTATTATTATTATTATTATTATTATTATTATTATTATTATTATTATTATTATTATTATTTTTGGAGGCCATTGCACTTTTTCACTGGCCTTTCATGAATGATATACAGTCCTTCACTGTCATTAGCTCCCTCGCTTCGCTCGGGCGCTAATGACAGTGTCGGGCTGCTAATCATTGATGTCGGGCCAGTGAAAAAGTGTAACGCCCTCCAAAATCATGTTATTGTTATTGTTACATTAGCGTTTGGCTAATTTACTGGTGGTATGCCTAAGAGTGGATACTGCATATCAGTGCCCCACTTGTATTCTTGTGTGTACGCAAGGATAAGGTAAAAAGAAATATCACGGGCTCCCCAGTGCCACACCACCTTATTTCATGGGCTATGAAACATTCTGATTAGGAACGTTGCAGTTAGTTCACAGACACTGTACACAGGCGCGGATCTAGGATTTTGTGATGGGGGACAGTTGAAGGGCGGGGGTGTTGGTGCAGTGCTTCGGCGATGGTCAAGTGGGGACAGCCCCCGTAAGCTTCATGATTTTTTTTGAAATTTTTGAAGTGAACAAGTGCTTTTCCGGGCACTGAAATTACATATTTTAAAAAGTGTGTGAAGCATTCTGCTACCATCTCACACACTATGACAGGCTGGTGAGAAGTGGGACAATACGAAAGGAGAGTGTTTTTTTTTATTCTTACTGTTCAAAAGATCAATTTCATGTGGTGGTAATATATCCAAAAGAAAATTGGGGCACTTTATCTAAAAGTAAACTACTTTCATATCCCTATATATATATATATATATATATATATATATATATATATATATATATATATATATATATATATATATATATATATATATACATTACTGTGGAGAATAAAACAGAAAAATTAGACGATTCTCTGGGAGAAATGGGACAACCAAGGAGCAAAGTGAGACAAAGGGGTGGGGGATCTGGGACAACAAAATTAACAGTAATTTTCTCTGAAACTCTACATGAGTTTACCACATGTGGATAAGTGGGACAGTAATGGGAAGAACTGGGACAGACTGTCCCACTTCTCCCCATGGGTCCTTTTTTTCATAATATGGGGGATAATTCCCAATCTACTTCAAACTTCTTGACAATTGTTATGGTTGCAGATTGTTGAGGCTACATATTTGCCACAACCAAAATAAATGCCTTCTTAATCTATGAATCAAGGAAGACCCCAAAAAACATGGTAAGAAGCTAAGAAGATTTTTTGGGTGGGTGGGGGGTATAAGAAAACATGTTTCTACTCACATGTAGGCCTCCAGCTGCTTCAGTCTTCTGGCACCAGAATGAAGTCAGGGGGTCCCAACTATAGTTGTGAGCAGGCACTTGATTAGTTTTTTTTTATAAATCAAAGATATGGGGGGTATCCCAGTTTACCCCTGTCCCAAGTCTTTCCAATTCTCCCCTATTATTGATTGATAAAGAGCGCTAAGAATAGGTCCCTATCTTGAGAGACCACTGCAAGAAAGGCCCACCTGGCTCGAAAGATCACTTTTGGCCAGGTCCCGTCTATCTTTTCAACGTTATCTAAAAAAAAAAAAAAACCAAAAACAAAAACAAAAACACAAAAAAAACAAAAAACAACAAAACAAACCCCCCCCCCAAAAAAAACCAAAAAAAACCAAACCAACAAAAAACACACACAAAAAACAAACCCCAAAAACATAAAAATAACAACAAAAAACAACAAAACAAAAAACAAAAGCAAAAAACAAAACAAAACAAAAAACAAAAGCAAACCCCCCCCCCCCCAAAAAAAAACAAAAAAAAAAACAAAAAAACAGAGAATACAGGTTTTATCTGTGGGAGTGTGCTTTTTTTTATTTATCCTAGGTGTACATGATCCTAAAACTAGCAAAATTATAATGCCTCCTCTGTTGTTCAGATCTCTGCCACATGACTGTGTTAGCAGCATAATCTTATATAAATTCCAAATTAAAGTATAGACACATTTGTTTTACATGGATTGTGAAAGAAGTCCAGCATTGACTTATCGAGTCACTCTCCATGGCACAGATGTTGGCGTATACTTCCTACCTTGTCTGTGGTGGAGGAAACCGAAGAACTCGGAGAAAACCACCGTGCACGGTTAAAGTGGTAGGAACTTTCTACATGCTGCCCAGGACGAGAATCGAACCCGGGTCGCAGAGGTGAAAGGCGAGCGTCTTACCGCTCAGCCAACTGTGCACAAATTCAACGATTCGGAACACTAATACATAACTATAAATGTGCCAGGTAAACTTACATTACTTTATACTTTTTAGTAACCTTTAGCTGTAAAATATATAAATTGTTGGGCTGTCTTATCACACGTTTTTGTCTTTGGCAAAATTCATTTTAAATTGTCGGTAAGGCCAGTCCCTTGAGATTTTTGTTCTTTTCCTTTTATCTAATTTTTTTAGAGGAAGGGGCATGGCCCTAGCTCCCCCCATATATATAAATTTTATATTGAGTCGTGTGTGTGTGTGTGTGTGTGTGTGTGTGTGTGTGTGTGTGTGCTAATTATTAATGTTAATTATGTATGAAGATCTTTCTTTCAACGCATAATCTTGAAACTGTATATATGTTGTATTTTGAGTCATTCCACACTTTAATTCATTTGACTATTTAGGGGCACCCCCAAATGTCAACCGTCAGCTCTTAATTATGAGTTTAGTTTTAATTTGTAATGTATTTCTTTTGTCTTTACTAGTTCCTAAAATGATTGAAATTTCTGAGAATGTTTCAAAATTAATTTGATAGAGTCAATTTATATACCGCTATTGTTTTTTTTGTGCAAGTGTGCTGGCTCTTCATTCAATAGTTAATTATAGAAAAAAATACAGATTTTCAAGATATTTACTAGTTTTTATGAGGGAACCGTTTTGAAGTTCAACTTAAAACCATTAATTTTTTTTGAGGAGTTGGTAAAGCCAAATGGAATGTCTAGAGCATCTGATATATTGAAATTATTATGAGTGTTAATATATGCCCTGCAGTGACCAATTCAGTGGTGCCATTCAGAGTTCAAATGCACTGTACGGTGATAAAGGCTCCTCTTAGTGGTTTTTGCATTGCATGAAAGTAACGCTACACCAACTCCACGACTTGCCTTGTAGTGCCAAAACCACTGCATACCACAATTTGAAGAAAACTCTTGTGTTTTGAAGAATTTGAATATATGCAATGTTTGTCCTATAAAATTAACATGCATATCGCATACTATGTGGGGAAATGAAAAATTAGTCTAATAAGTTTTATGTCACAGTGTGCAAAGTGCTGATAGGGGATGGTCTGTTTACATATGGAGGCCTACCACTGCTTCTTGTTAGTTCAGCTCACGTTGCCTCGGTGGCCTGTGTACTGCACCAAGCCCGTTCGCTGGCTTAAAATCAATTTTAGACCACAAAACAAAGAGACTACTCATACTAAAGCACCTTCCTTCCACACGATCAAAGAAAAAGAAACGAGACTTTTTGTAAGACACAAATACGTCAAGTCAGAATACAACTGCTAAAATTGGTTTTAAAAGGGGTAACAAAACAAAAATTGTTTTTGTTGTTGTCTGTATACAAAGCTCGTGTTTCTCTATTGCACAGTCGATACAGCTAAAATGTTCCAAAATTTTTAGTTCTGCAATTGAAGCTCTTTGCAGATAAATTTCTTAAGTGCCATGGGCCCTTAAAAGGGATAATATGGTAGCACAAAGAGCTGAAGCTGAGCAACTAATGTCAAATCCTTGTCTGCTGAACAGCTTTTCTAGCAGTCCAGAAGTCGTGATGACAGCTACATGACATTGTTAACTGGTTGTTTATCGCAGTCTGCGCGGAGAGTACTTTGCTGGTACGTATACTGGACATAACGACCTGCAACTATCATAATAGTGTCGTTTTGGACGAGTGTGTGATTTCGTTGTCAATATCAGTTGAACATAATTCATAAATTAACTGAAAACCAGGTGGGCAAAATTTGTCAGTTGGGGTAGATTTTCGTCAGCGGCATGATTTGTGACCACCACTATTTTTCACACATACTGTCAGCAGGCAAGAAAATTCAGACTTGGGTGCAGTTTTTTCTTATTTTTTACATTTAATTTTATTTTATTCAGTACGATCATTTTTTTAATAAAGGAAAGGGTATTTTGGTAGCGCAGCTCACCTGATGTGCACTTGGTTTAAACATATTTTATTAAAGCAATTAGGATGTGCACTTGATATAATAGTTCAGTGAAAACTCGTTATAATGACACCATCTGTTCCCTTAGAAATGTGTCAGATAACTGAATATGTCAGATAAATGAATCAAACAGCAAAGAAAATGAACTTTTGCCATTCAAAACTTGTGTCATTATAATGAATATGTCGGATATCTGAGTGTCGTTATAATGAGGTTTCACTGTATAAAGTTACATGTTGTGTCTATATTTTGATGGTGAGCACATAACTACATACGTTTAAGTTTAATCCGTGTGAGCAGTTTCTTTTTATACGAAAATAAAAATATAAGAGTAGTTTATGAAATCTTATGGGCATTTTATACAAGGATTATAATTTACACTTTCAGGTATGGTTCTAACAGAAGTTTTGGTACAAAAAGCTTGAAAATTTATAAAAATGACACATTTTACAAATATGCAGGGTCAGGTAAAGTTATCCAACTGACATGTCAGTCAGCTGAGCTTACACGATGGGCCTCCGTCCACTGGCCGTCCACAATGACATTTTTGACTTCTCCAAAACCGTTACCTAGAACACTTCAACTTTGATGTGGCTGTATCTTGCATGGGTCTCTCCCAAGTTTGGTGAAAATTCAGAAATGGTGGTACTCCAGTGATTTTTAGCTCAGCTGAGCTTATACGATATCAACTGTCCATCAGTTGCTGATGGGTCTATAGATGAACAGGCAGAGAGGCTAGTTTAGATACACAAATAAGCAAGTAGATTTGGACAGTTTATGGGTCTACTGTACAGCTCAAGAATAGACAAAGATTGCTCCAGATAGACTCAGAAATAGAAGATTATTTAGCCAAAAAGAGACAAGAAGAGGAATGTTGGTGTGAGTTTAGTTTTTTGTTCGTTTGTTTGTTTTTTAAATATTGACATTTTTTGCATAATTTTGCTTTAGGCGGCAGTAATTTTCAAAAGTAAAATGTCGAGTTCGACAAGGACGAGTTTTATGGAAAACGTTCCACCAACAGAGACAGTTGCATGGTAATTTGGCTCTGTTCTATACAAATGTACAATATCGTCTGGTCATTTAAAGACCGGAATTTGCGTAAGAAACATGTTTCTTTGGGCGATATTGTCGTGAACGTTCTACAAAAATTTTCTTTCGAAAAATTATTACACCGTCCACTGCCATATGGATGACAAACAAGAAATGACATAAACTGTATAACGGAAATGTTGCACGGCATATATATTCTTGAAATAAATCAAAAGTGACTTATTTTAATTACATAGAGGTAAAATTGTATACCTGATTTTTTTATCCGTGTGGGTACAATGTCGTCGTATGTATGTTAGGATTTTTGTTCAATTTAACTTTAAATTATTGTATGTTAATGGTTACGTTGGAGAATCCGAACTACCGTTTACCGCTTTTACTCTTTCACGATTATCCTCACTGTGGGTTCGGTGTGCGTACCAGGATCACGCGATCTTCATTTGGAATGAGACACCGACGAATATATATCCAGCAGAAGTCACTGTCACACTGATTTAGACGACAAATCATTTATGATAATTTTCGATGCCAGATTTACTACAAGTGCGTTTTGATTTTTAGGTATAGGTTTCATTTGGGGTCCACAATGCTTGGTGCCTCATTTTCCATGTCCAAGCCACATCATTGGATGACAACTTGCTTTGCACAATTTATAAACGTGGTCCAAGATTAAAGATTCAAATCAGTTTTATTTGATTCAAACAACAAACAAAACAATTGGTAACAAGTTTTTAATTTTAGTCATTAAGCTAGAGGTAATTCAAAATGATAATTTCAATACAATGTGTCAGTAAAGGTCGGTTAGTGTACAGTATATTTATGTTACTGCGCGCTGCACGTGATGGTCTCTGACGGTACATTCGATTGCCTTGCACTTGCGAAACATGTCATTTTTTTTTTTTTTTTGCACATGGAAACAGATTGCCATTCTCGCAAGAGTTCACATGCTTTCTTATAGTGTTTCATGCGGGTATCCATACATCTTTGAAAATTCCTTTTTCGCGGCAATGTACCTAAACATTGTGTCCAGATAACTTGCAATGATCTTGACTTTCATGCCCACAATGCGAGTATTACTGTTTTTGTGTTTGCTTATGATATTTTCTGTGTGCTTTTTAAATTTTTGTGTTTTTCGTTTTGTCACCACAAGAAATCGCCTGATTCCCACCACAAAACTATCACTATAATCTATGCTCTTCCTTCGCTTTTGACAGCAAATTATCCTCTCAGCAACCACTGTGCAACTAAAACAAGCCAGAGATATGCCCTCAGCACATATGTACTGTCAGTTTTGCGATTTTTTCCAGGCTGCCTTTAACATGCATCCTAACCCCGGGCAAATCCACCCCCCTAATATGTAAAATATTGCCATTTTAACGTCCGAAGTATTTATAATTCCAGTGAACTTGATGAGCTTGAGTTATCAGCTAAAACTGAAAACGTTGATGGAGTTGCCCTATCTGAAACTTGGTTTGACTCAAATTCTCCTGATCATCAGCTCTTAGTCTTACTTTTTAATAACTTCCAATATCCTTTTAGAAGAGATTGCCCAACAGGTCGAGGAGGAGGGGTCCTTATATACATGTTTTTGGAAAGTTTCATCTCATCTCTTGCAAAAAAGACTATAGTATTCTTCTTTGGAACCACTGCAATTATACCACGAGTCAGCATTACTGTACATGACATAATATAGTGTGTATATTATCCACCGTCTTGTTGATGAAATTGAGGAACTGATTTGATGCGTGCGTAGGCCTATGCGGAGACGAGTTCATGCAAGTGCTCTGCACCTTTTATCCAATCCCTTTTTCCCAGGTGAAATAAAATATGTTTATACTAAACTACAGTGGCGTAGGAACCGGGGGGTCCTGCCCCCCCCCCCAAATAATTTGACCCCCCAAGCAGGGTGCACCTTCCGTGCACAGTTTATCACTTGCCCCCCCCCCCCCCCCCCCCGATAGTTCAAAGCTTCCTACGCCACTGAACTATATGTTTTTCCTTGCTACCTTGCAGAAGGCGCACTGATCTAGAAGATGTGAACTCAGAAAGCGTCTGGGTTGAGATTTCTACAAATTACAAACATGTTATTGGTAGGCCTACAGACGTCAATACTCACCATGATTGTTTGGATTCTATGACCGACGTCGGATGTCATGATCGAAGCGCTTTGGCAATGATATGACGGAGGTCATAGAATCCACACAATCACTTGATGGTGAGTATTCAAGTCTATTCTTTTGCGGCTGGCTTAAGCAACTCCAGGGCTATGCAACACTCTTCGCGTAGTACACATGTCAACCAGCCACCTCGCTGATCTCCGAGTACTAAAGCGGCACTTCACTCAGGGCAATCACTGTGCACAGCAGCACAGTGGCGAATTACCGCTCTCTGAATTCAAGTGTTTGTAAGTTAACACAAGCAAAGAGTTCCATTGATTGTGGAAATGTATGGAATATATGTGCAAGACCACTGTTGAATTATGACCAAACACCGTGTTCAACTTTTACATTACCTTTGGGATCGATCAGGAATACGCCAAATAGTGGAAACGGTTGCAACTATTTCAAATGGAAGTTTGCAATTCTGTCAACAGAGGGCGCTGCGTGTATCTAAACCTAGCATTCCACCCTGCCTCGAAAGATTTTACCACACCGAACTGTTTGTTTGTCATGGAGACACAAAATCACAGTTTCTGTTTGGATAAATGTTATTTGCCTTCTTAAAACAAAACAGAAAAAACAAAAAACAAAAAAAAAAAAACCGAAAAAAAAACAAAAAACAAAAAAACCAAACCAAAAAAAAAAAAAAAAAAAAAAAAAAGAAAATCACAAAAACAAAACAAAAACAAAAAAAACCCCGAAATGATATAGGCATTGCTGCCTGTTTTCCAATCGTTTTTTTTTTTTTTTTTGAAATATAATGTTTAAACCAAACCAAAACAAACAGAGTTCTGTATAGATTGCTTGATGGAGCCCTGGTAAGTGCTGATACTACTTCCGGCTAAAGATCAAAATGCAGCAATCCGATTGGCTGTAGCCCGCTACCCATGGTAGTTATTACCGACCTCCCGGTCAACATGCCATAACATGTGATGCTTTTCCCGAGTCCTTCAACATTTCCAACTCAACAGCGATTGAAAGTGACTGTCACTCTCTCTTTAGTACCGGTGACTTCAACGATAGCTGCTCAGATTAGAATTTCTTGCATGAGGACAGTGACCTCGGTCTGACATTGTTCAACTTTGTTTCTCAACGTAAACTTTTTTCACCTTTGAAGAACCACTGACTACTCTGACAGCCTGCTTGACCTTATTATCCTACACTGACTTTCCTGGTTTAATACCCAAGAGTGGCTTCTACCCCTATTTCTAACTCTGATCCTGCAATTGCTTTCTGCTCCCTGTCACTATCACACTTTAAAGACCTCCCCAATCCAAAGACAAGGTTGGAATTATAATAAAGCCAATTTCCCTGACCTTAATTCTTTACATTTTTTATCAACACCATGGAGTGCAGCTCACGAAGTCTATGATAACTTTGAAGATTCCGTTTCTTATTAATCAGACCTGGTTCTACCTACCACTAAGGAATTTATTCCCTTAGGGAATTTTTTGTTACACACACTAACAGACCTTGGATTGCAACGGAGATTAAAAATAGTTTATGTGGTCAGCGCAATCCTGTATGGAGTTGTTGCTAATATGCCAAGCCCCTATACTTTCGAGGTTTAGACAAAGGTCGAGAGTTTTACAGGAAATCACGTAATTATGTGTCGTCAACAAAATTCGTAAATCAATGCGGTATTATTTTCTAAAATTACGTTCTGAATTGGATGATAAAGAAATAATTCTTAAGCAGTGGGGCAGCCTATCAAATTCTGTCTTAGGATCCAAAATTAATCTGGTTCAGAAAATATCCCCACTGATCAAAAACGACAAAATTATATCCAACAACGTAGAGAACTGTAACATATTTAACACACATTTTGCGAGTCAGTACACTGATTCTCCTTCAATGCCCGAATATAGATAAAGTATTGACTGTAGACTAAAATTAATGAGATCGTATTTGATCAGGTGACTGTCTTCAGAGTTCTTTTGTCTGTGAGAGTTATATCTGTCACCGGGCCTGCGGCGTTTGGTACGTCACTTTTTACTTTCTATGGATTGGTTGTGACCTTGCGAAGTGTGGTATTCAGTTGATCACACAAGTCCAGTTTTGCTTGGCAATTATGTATATTTAACTCGCAATGTTTTATGTACGGGGGGGGGGGCATAGACAGAATACCTAAACACATGCCTGAGAATTTTACACGTATTAGTATTGGAATGAATATATATATATATATATATATATATATATATATATATATATATATATATATATATATGTAAATATATATACATACATATATATATATGTAAATATATATATACATATATATATATATATATATATATATATATATATATATATGTGTGTGTGTGTGTGTGTGTGTGTGTTTGTGTGCGAAACAATTCGCTGGGTGACGGTGCTCATGCGCTCACATAGTTTCTCAACATTTACCATGGGGTCATTTGTTCTTCCACAAAACCTGCCATCACAGGAATCCAATGCATCCCTCTGCACTGCAGTCTCCTACCAGAGGGAGGCTCAACTGAACTCATTCACTGTCGATGAAAATCGTGTAAAAATGGTACCTCGATTTCTCAATGGCGTGCATGATTTTTAGAACATGCCAATATGTCTGTGGAGCTCCCAGCAAAATCAGCCATCGTTACGCTTTACAGTGTCCCACATGTGCAGTAACACGTAAGCTAGCAAAGTGGGTGCTTCTTGCCAACTTTCAATGGAAGTGTTTTTGGTCAAACACTGTCATTTCAACAGACCAACATCGTTTCTGTAAATTTTCCTGTAGGCAGGGAACATGCTGATTTTATGTTTTCTGATTTAGATTTTTTTAAATAGTCTCATGCCATTGCATGCTTTGTCATATCACTACTTACCGCAACTAAGTGTTGCCCCTTGAAACAAAGTGTCCACTTAGCATGTGACTTTTACTACCAAAGATGCACCCGCTGTAAAATAAATAAGTAAATCGACGAATGAATCAATACATAGATTGCGTAAAACACGAAAATGTTGACAAATTTAATTCACTTGTGCAAAAACGTTTTAGTCCCGCTTTGTCGGACAGATATTTCCATACATTATAATATAAACTAGGCAAAATTAATAACCCTCCGCTTAAATAATTTAATGGTGTACCCATACTTTTTTAGGTAATTTAAAGATACGCACATGTATGTGTAGCATAGTCCTTTGATTACATCATGTGTAAAGATAAGCAGAGTTGGAGCCCATGCTTGACGGCACATGGGCTGAATGTGACACAAAGTCAAAAAGTGCACTTCGCAGAAAGGATCATGTGTGGTCTTTCCTGTCCCTGTTAGGACCCTCCTGACCATTGATTTTTCTCACCATACCTGTGTAATGTGGCCAGAAACTGTGCCAATCATGGGTATAAAGGCATGGGTTTTTTTCTGTCAGTTATGGATTCGCCATCACTGGTCAAACTGTGAACATCACCATGCCAAGGCTATCCATAATGGACAGGGCAAGAGCCATAGGTCGCATTGAAGCCGGTGAAAGCTGCAGAGCTGTCGCACGAGCAATGGGTGTGAACCACAAATCCATTAATGAGTTGTTGAGAAAATACCGAAACACAAATGATGTTGCAGATTTACCACGCCCGGGAAGGCCAAAGCTGACCACCAGGCAACAAGACCATTTCATCGTCAATGCAGCACTGAGGAGTAGGAGCCACACAGGTCCTGATATTCAGAGCCAGCTGGAGAGAGCCAATCCTCACCAAAGACGCATGTCCACCCAGACTGTTCGTAACAGACTGCATGCTGCTGGTTTAAGGTCCCGGAGCATGGTGAAAAAGCCTCTTCTTACCCCACGTCACAAGGTTGCTCGGTTGCAGTGGACAAGAGAACATGTCTGTGCAACACATGCAGGATGGAGCAATGTTCTCTTCACTGATGAGTGTCGCTTTTCCCTCCACAGAAGTGATGGACGTGTTCGTGCATGAAGATGGCGAGGGGAGAGACACGCTGCTTGTTGTGTTCAGCCCACAGTTGCATACGGAGGGGGAGCATCATGGTGTGGGCGGGCATCTCTACTAATGGCAAGACAGACCTCGTCATCATGGAAGGAACAATGATAAGCAGAGGGTACATAACGGATGTCCTGGAACCCCATGTTATTCCATATGCGGGTGCCATTGGAGACAACTTCATGCTGATGCACGACAATGCCAGGCCACATGTTTCAGCTGTAGTTCGTGATTATCTGGATAGTGAGAGTGTTGAGGTGATGGAATGGCCAGCATGCTCACCTGACCTCAACCCGATTGAGCACCTGTGGAGCCATATGAAAAGAAATGTGTACCAGAAGTTGGGTCCTAACTCACACTTCGCAGATCTACGGCGTTATCTTCTGGAGGAGTGGGACAGTATACCTCAGGCACCTGTGAGAAAGCTCGTCTACAGCATGCGAAGACGCTGCCAACAGTGCATTGACAACCATGGTGGCTATACATCCTATCGAATGGACATTTAAAGGTGCTTTATGGTACATAGTGATGAGTCAATTTCTGCTGTATTGAACTCAGAAAATGCCTTAAGTACAGTCTGTGATAACTTTTGATGCAACCAAGCACCATCTGTGATAACTTCTGATGGGACTTTGCACTCAGTTCACATGCATGTTTGAGTGATCTACAGGTACTCTTGCGAACTTGTGATTCAGACTTTGTCTGCTTAGTGACACTGTGCAATGAAGCGTAACTTCATTTGATCAGAATTTCTTCTACAGATCTACTCTAAAGTGTATACAGAATAAAAGAAACATTGAATATATTCAAAATATCTGTGTTTTTTTATATAAGAATTGCTTTTAGTGGAGGGTTATTAATTTTGACTAGTTTATAATAACACACACAGACACACACACAAACACATACATATATATATATATACATATGTATTATATATACATATTAGTCAAGTGTTTGTGTAACGCACATAATATGAGGTGAATTTGCATTCAATTTATTTCGCTCAATTGCAAGTTTGTCTTTAATTTTGATACTGTATATTTTTCATCACACGTGTCGCTGTTTGGTTTAATAACTTGCATTGAAAACAGATGTAAGTTAAACACATAATCCTTTCGTTAAAACTGAGCTTTCGGCAAAGAATGCAAAGAATGCAAAGAGTGTCATATTTATGCACACCCACGCGTATCATTTCCTTGAACATACTTTATGGGACACAATAAGTCGTGTTTCGCAAAGCTGCTTGATCAAGTCGTCGCACAGTGATATGTGATTGCGAACTTGAATGTTTAATTCATATTGTCTGAAAATCGAACTGAACTGTCTGTATCTTGTTTAGAAAAGACACATATAGCAATCTTGAGGTCCAACTGTGCACGGCGGGATAGTATGGGGGGGGGGAGGGGGGAGGCTATGAGCATTCAACAATACCTATTGAACTTCCTTTCCGACAGGAATCATAATTCCAAACAAGGAAGTGTTGGTCTATGGACTGTTGCTAAAGTAGAACATGATAATTTGAGAATCAATTAGATATAATCTGTGCTCGTCAGCTAAAGTAGAACATAATGATTTGAGAATCAATCAAAATATTATCTGTGCTCGTCACCGAGCTACTAAATCACAATAAATTGCAGTTGTGGGATCTATGCTCTTATGTATTCATTATTTGCAGTTTAAGTCACATATTTTGTGAATATAATTCACAAGAATAGCAGATAAATCCGTAACTTCATTTGATCAGAATTTCCTCTACAGATCTACTCTAAAGTGTATACAGAATAAAAGAAACATTGAATATATTCAAAATATCTGTGTTTTTTTTATATAAGAATTGCTTTTAGTGGAGGGTTATTAATTTTGCCTAGTTTATAATAACACACACACACACACACAAACACATATATATACACATATGTATTATATATACATATTAGTCAAGTGTTTGTGTAACGCACATAATATGAGGTGAATTTGCATTCAATTTATTTCGCTCAATTGCAAGTTCGTCTTTAATTTTGATACTATATATTTCTTATCACACGTGTCGCTGTTTGGTTATAAACTTGCATTGAAAACAGATGTAAGTTAAACACATAATCCTTTCGTTAAAACTGAGCTTTCGGCAAAGAATGCAAAGAATGCAAAGAGTGTCATATTTATGCACACCCACGCGTATCATTTCCTTGAACATACTCTACGGGACACAATACGTCGTGTTTCGCAAAGCTGCTTGATCAAGTCGTCGCACAGTGATATGTGATTGCGAACTTGAATGTTTAATTCATATTGTCTGAAAATCGAACTGAACTGTCTGTATCTTGTTTAGAAAAGACACATATAGCAATCTTGAGGTCCAACTGTGCACGGCGGGATAGTATGGGGGGGGGGGGGGGAGGGGGGAGGCTATGAGCATTCAACAATACCTATTGAACTTCCTTTCCGACAGGAATCATAATTCCAAACAAGGAAGTGTTGGTCTATGGACTGTTGCTAAAGTAGAACATAATAATTTGAGAATCAATCAAAAATATTATCTGTGCTCGTCACAGAGCTTCTCAAACACAATAAATTGCAGTTGTGGGATCTATGCTCTTATGTATTCATTATTTGCAGTTTAAGTCACATATTTTGTGAATATAATTCACAAGAATAGCAGATCAGTCCGGACTTGTAAAAGTAAACTTCCGCTAAACTGCATGCATTTCCCTTGAAAGGTACATTGTAGTCGGGGGGGGGGGGGTACTTCTATGTAGGATTGTACTGGGCATATGCCGCGGGAAACGCCCTGTTTTCATTACTCCCATGATTAGAGAAGCTCCCCCCCCCCACCAAAAAAAAAAAAAAAAATAATAATAATAATTATAATGTACATAGCTGGAATAGGATAGGGGTAACAATTATTTGAGTAAACGGAATGTCTTACTCATGTTCCAAACAAATGTATAGATCTTGGAAATAGGGTGGAGATATAGGATATAATTAGTAAGTTCTTTTTTTCGGGGGGGTTGGGGTTGTGGGAAGTAAGAATATGCTAAAACTTGTTTAAAATTGGAATTTTGGTCTCCAAAATGCACCAGGATGCACCAATGCAGCACTCCTTTCCATACATTACAGGATTAAGAAAGGGTACCTTTTTACAACTGCTATAGGATTAAGATACGGTATTGAATAAAAATGTCCGAGGCATAAACCCACCCTGATGTTGAGTATGTGCCCCCCCCCCCCCGATCGTAATACCATGAATTATTTATTACCTCGTTTGTGGAGGCCTTCTTTCTTTCCTGTTCGGCATTCTCACTCCATTGGACTTTTTGTTTTCAATTTTATGGGAACCTATGGTCAACCGGGGGTGGAGAGACTGTGAGGACTATTGCTCTACTTGAAGGAGAAATGGGGAGTTGACCTCATTATGCAGTTGTACTTAACATTTCTTTGAAATCAACAAACCAGGTAACAACACAAATATGTCAACATAATCCACGTGTCCTTGTGGACAAAGTATCATAGTTACCTGGGCAATCATATCTCAGATGTGCCAAAAATGTACGGATTAATATAGGATATAAGTGGGAGCGGTAGGCCAGTCAGATGTGAGACCAACGTCACGTGACCATCTTGTATCGTACAATAGCCCCTTTATTTATATTGAGCAGACGATGGGCGCACATGCCGTTTGCACGGTTGACTTGGTTGCACTGTAATTCACTGCAGCAACATTTACAAACAAACATGAGCTTGACAGAGAAGATTATATCGACATATTCTACGTGTTTTAATCCTTCATGGCCAGCTCGTGACAATGGTCTCGTGTTATATCAATATGAAGTTTGTGCCTGAATGCACGTGAACACAATTTTATAACATTTTTGACTTCAAAACTGGCAATACATTAAATCAAATAAAATTGAAGAAAAAAGGTGTAAGGAAAATTTATTCGATAACATGTTGAACCTTAAGGAAAAAAATCCGAAAAAGTTTTGGGATCTTTTAAGTGAACTGGAAACTGGGACGGAAAATAATCCTAATAATACAAGTGACAAAATAGATCCTGAAACATGGCTCAAACATTTCTCGCAATAAAAGTCTAACGGTCTTGACCCAAAGAAATCTCCTTTGTGTAGTACAGTGAAGGATTACATTGACTCATGCTATGTTTCTAGGTTTTGCGAACTTGACTATGGAGTTGATACAGTGGAAATTAAATTAATGGTATCTAAACTGAAGAATAATAAATCGCCAGGGAAGGACCTTATTCTGAAAGAAATGATTAAAAAAGGCCAAGATATATTGATACCTTTTTTACTTAAAATGTTCAATGCAGTGATATCATCTGGATTTTTTTCTTTTTCTTTTTTCTTTGGAAAGTAAGTATTCATACTTTTCTTCACAAGGAGGGGGAGGGGGGGGGGTATTTTTATGACCCAAGCCGATACAGGGGTATTTCTTTAGGCAGTTGCATTTCAAAATTGTTTTCTGGTATAATTAATAATACATTACAGAAATTCAAGACAGTTAAAAATGAATTTCAAATTAGCTTGGCCAAAAAAGCTAAAACAAGCGACCACATTTTAAGGTAAGCTTATGATTTGGTCTGGCATGATGGTTTATTATACAAACTTTTCAAATGTGATATCAGTGGAAAGTGTTACGATGTTATCAGACATATGTATATTGGGATTTCGACACAACTAAAACTAAAAGATGAATTACCAGACATTAATCCTCTAAATAACGCTTTAAGACAAGGATGCACCTTGAGTCCCACCCTTTTAAATATGTTTATTAATGACCTTTCTGATATTTTTAAGACAAAATGTGATCCGGTTAAGCTAGAAATACAACTCTTAACTGTCTCTTATATGCAGATGATTTAACATTACTGTTTGAAAGTGAATCTGGATTACAACATTGTCTCGACTAACTCACTAAATATTGTATAGAGTGGAATATGACTATTAATGTTAAAAAATCTAAAATTATGATCTTCAATAAGTCTGGCCGAAAAATAAAATGTAATTTTAGAATGGGAAATAATACGTTAGAAGTAACTAAAACATATTGTTATCTAGGCATTAAAATTAAATCCGATGGTTCATTTATAGATGCTACGAAGATGATCAACAACAAAGCTCACAAGGCTATCGACAGATTTAAAAGATTATTTTTAATACAAATATAAGTTAATATACTATTACGTTTATTTCACACTTTGATATCTCCAATCCTTCTGTACGCATGTGAAATGTGTGCACCCTATATGATATCACCGATTAAATGTCTTGGAAACAACGGGATAGACAAGTATCTAAAATACCCATTTGAGAAGGTCCACTTAAGCTTCCTACGTTTCTGTCTTGTGGTACACAAAAGTCATCAAATATAGCAGTACTTAGTGAATTGGGAAAATATCCAATGGCGCTCAAAATAGTCAGTCTAATGTGTAAAAATTGGTTAAGAATAGTTCATATGAAACCAGATTTCCTACTTTATGATACCTTTCTTTGTAATGCTGAAAATATACACACTGACAAATTTAATTGGCTTACAAGTATTCGGGACACATTATGTTATTTTGGTTATCAAACAATATGGGAAAGTCTCGGACTATTAACAAACGACATTCAAACGTTAAAATTCAAGAAAAGCAGTAGAAATTATTTCAAGCAACAATGGGAAAGAGATATGCAAATGAACTCAGACTCCAATAAAAACCTTCGAACATATATCAAATTCAAAACTCACTTTAAAATGGAAAACTATTTACTTCACATAAAAGATCGAACTTTAAGAAACAATAGTACGCGATTCAGAATAAGTGCACATAATCCTAAAATTGAAACAGGACGGCACAGAAAACCTCAAAAAAACCCCAAACAAACAAACAAAAAAACAAACAAGCAAAAAACAAACAAACAAACAAACAAAAGAAAAACAAAACAAAAAAACAAACCACCCCCCTCCCAGAATTTGTGAAGATTGTAGTATTTTAGAAGACGAAACGCATGTGGTACTTTACTGTTCTAAATTGAACTGTAAGAGACAGATATTATTTGAAAACTTGTCGACATTTTCCCAGTATTTTCAACTGTAAGTGATTCAAAGAAATTCAATTTCATCATGGACCTTAATGATCACGATAAAATATTATTATTAGTAAATTTCCCCCATGAAGTCATACGGAAGAGAGGACCATTCTTAGTCAATAAAAATTGATATATCAGAAGATTAGATGAACGGAGTGTTCGTTTGATGGATTTAGAAACTTACTCTTTTTTTTTCTCTCTAGAGGACATTTTTATGTGTTATACGTGCATTGGGTTATGTTGTATTGGTATGTGTATCTGTGTGTAATGTGTGTGTTTTTGCAAAATGTCAATATTAATGTTGATGTAGCAAATAAAGTTAATTTCATTTCATTTCATTTCATGCCCGACAAGTTCTGGGTTCAACTGCCGAGTCCGTACGGTGATCCATCTTTGATATCTTTGCTATTCGGTGGAATTATGCAGTCACATCACAAGAAAACAGCAAATGTAGCAAACAGATACTATATTGTAAAACCAAGATGGCAATCTTGTGAAAACGGGATCATATCTAGTGAAAACAAGATAGCCATCTTATATATATATATGTATGTATATATATGTGTGTGTATATATATATATATATATATATATATATATATATATATATATATATATATATATATTAGAACTGTGGGCTTCCTGAATAATTACAGTAATTTCATGTATATATATATATATATATATATATATATATATATATATATATATATATATATAAATATATATACATATGATAAAACTGTGGGCTTCCTGAATAATTCCAGTAATTTCATGCAACGTCAATGGACACCTTAGGAATTATTGTTCATATGTATTTTAACAGGTCAAATGCATTAAAGGTTCCATTGAATATTGGCACGAGGTCAAGACTATACAAAATTTCGAGTTTTCGAAATTCGGAAACTTATTATCTCTGGTTTAAATTACAAGATGTGGAAATAAAAAAATTCGAGGCATACAACACGAAAATTCGAGAAAAAATTCGTTATTTATTTTTGAATGATTGTTTCCATTACGTTTCGGTGCTTGCCATCAAGTCAATTTTTGTGTGAATATTTACATTTTTCACATTGTGAGAATGAAATACAGTTTTGTATATTAGTCAGAAAACGGGAAACTTAATGTCATTATTCACTGAAAATGAACTTCTATTTCTCTCCTAAAGTTGAAGAAAGTTCAACAAAAACACATAGGGCTTTTTAGCCTTTCATCAATCTTAATCTCATGCTTATCGCTTAACATTGAAATCAATACAGCTTCTTATTTTTGTTGTGAAAACTCGACATTTTTACCGACAGTGTAATCTTTCGCCGAAAGTCCAGGAAGCAACAAAAATGTTGTGTTTCAATTCAGTACAATATTCTCATCAAGTATCAATGTTCCTTGCATGCACATTTCTGAAGAAGCTGTAGGCCGTAACTCTTTTTCTTTTTTTATGACCAAAACTGATAAATCTTCCGCCCCCTCCCCCAAAGTAATGCTTCAACCTGAACTATAAGTTAGGCGCGACATAGTGATTTGATTGCTGAGGCAAGCAGAAAATTGTGCTGCATTTAAATTTTCAATCCAATAATGCCTGAACTCCTGGACAAAATTGCCTTATATCTTGTTTACCTAAAACCAACAAGTGTTCAAGACTGTATGTGTGATTGAGTGAAATACCTCTGTATGTGGCAAAAAGTAAGTGATACAACAGTAGCTGTTCGGAGTATAAATGAATTTTAAATAAATGAAAAAGGCACAATATACAGCAGCCTAAAAAAAAAAAAAAAAAAAAAAAGCTGCATGCTGCATGGTCTTTCTCAGTATGCCTGTGGAATGGGGTGCTCCAGGCCAGTGGTACAGAGGTGAATGGGCCGTTTTCAACAACAACGAAAAAAAAGGGCAGGAGGAAACCAAGATCTGGAAGACCAAGACTTTCAGATGGGAGGGAAGATCGTTAGTGCAGTAATCAAAGATACACGACCGGAGGCGCGAGATTTGGGGGTGAGCAGATTATAGGGGTTAACTCTTTCAAGTTTGCCGATGCGTGCCTTTTTTGCAGCTTCTCTCTCTCTCTCTCTCTCTCTCTCTCTCTCTCTCTCTCTCTCTCTCTTTCTCTCTCTCTCTCTCCTCTTAAACGTCCCTGCTATGACGAACCTGCGGTCAACTGGTACAGTGGCTCACAGACCAGTGTAACCAAATTCCCAGGGCCGACATAGCTAAGCTAACTAGCACCATGCCGAACAGTGTCCAAGTTTGCTGAACAAGCATTGCAAGAGGGATGAATATACGGCATCGCCCTATTTCTGTGGGGCATCGCCCTGTTTCTTAATTGAATTTTTTTTGAGGTATAAAAAAATTGCATCTAAACCAAGCAGCGTTGCGGTCACACCCGCTACCGATGCGTGGAGTCTTCAAACAGACTATTAAAACGGTCCTTGTCAGGACCACCACATCCTCACAAAAGATGTATTAAAAACACTGGTATAATTGAATAAATAGACTCTCCATATATTGTTACACACATATCCAATGTTGACGATGGGGTGGGCTGTTTTTTGGGGTGGGTGAGTGGGTGCGGGTGGGTGCAAGTGGTGTATGTTGCTTTTGCCTTTGGGGAAACAGAATGCAAATTCCTTGTGTTATGGATATTTGCGAGTATAATTATTGACCTGTATAAATAAGTATATTTATACATATTCCCATGTGGCGGTTCCAAGTACTAGTCACGTCCTTGTTTTAATTTGTTTTCTAGCAATCGCTGCATTTTGCACAGTCTAGTTTGAGGTCATTGTTGGTAATATATATGTTTTTCTTTAGTGACAATGGGAGAAGTGGCCTCTGGTTAATTCAAATTCCTCTCTTTGAGTAAATACAAAACTGCGTACATTTGTAACCCTTACAAGTGCAAAATGAGAAAAAATGATTAAAAAAAAACAAAAACAAAAAACAAAAAACAAAAATAGGAAACAAAAAAAGACCAAAGAAACGCACGCACACACACACACACACACACACACACACACACACACACACACACACACACACACACACACACACACACACATATTACCAGTAGTTGGGGAAAGAATTAGTCTGAGTGAACAATTAATACATGAACCGACTTAACAGTTGTTGTGTTAACAGATACATGTGCATATGTCAAAGCACAAGATATTAGCGAACATAATATTTACAGTGCAAAAACATGATACAGCTCATATGCCTAACCATTATCATCAGTATCGTATCTCCCTAGGAAACGCTGAGACTTTGAGGTGCTGACAATGCATTTCCCTGCTGTGTCTATTATAGACCAATTGGTAGCATGTGAAGCAGGTGGAGTTTCGTACGATAATAAATTTACTTTGATTTGTCTATGTTCATCAAAAAGTGGACCCTGCAGCATAAAATGAGTCACTGTTTTAGTCCGAAAGCCACAATCACAAGCCGGGGAGTTACAAATATTACGAGAAACAGATGTCTGTTTAGAGCACATAAGTTCACTCTGAACCAGCTGAATAAAATGTTCAATCTACGTGGCCCATATCTCAGAGGAGCAGTGTTTGAAGGAAAGTGGATTAGTTTGATTGAAGCTTGTAAAGTATTTAATGTAGGAGCATTTCTATTTAACGGCAGTGTAGCCCAGTGACGGCCAGTTTACGGAATGAACGAGTTTTTGAAAGCCAACCTGCCTGACACTGCAAGTATTTGGTCACCAATATTTCGTACGTTGCGCATGGTATAATTTGCTCTATTCATAATAAAACTTGGGATCAAATTTTGCAGATACTCAGGACACAGGGCTTTAACAATTTTATGATAAAGTACGGGTTTTAAATATTTACATTTGGCTTCTAGGGTGGCCCAACCCAAAAAAAAATTTAGTACTTTGGATTGACTAGAGATTCTCATTGCTCCAGAAATGTAAAACGCAGCTTTGTACTTGCCCGACTCCAGCGTCTGTTTACATTTGTTTGAACAATCACTGGAGACCGGTGCAGCATATTCCAGAACGGGCCGAACAAAAGATGTAAGGATGCTCTCAAGAGCATTACATGGAAGAAAAGGAGAAAGATATCTATTGCGACCCAGACGAGCGGAAGCCTTATTACTAATGTAATTTATGTGACGGTCCAAAGATAGATTTTCAGTCAAAATGATACCCAGATGTTTCAACTTTAACTTTATGTGTCAAATAAGGTACAATGTTGTTAAACTGTATATTCATTTTCTGACATGCTCTGAGATGAATGTAACATTTCCCTTGTAAAATACATTTATTCAAAGCATACATGCTCTTTGGTTTATGTAAACCAAAAATAATATCAGAAGGAGATGGTACAATAGTTTCTCCAGTGTAAATATTATTTCACCAGTCTTGGAAACTAGTCCAAAATATTTGAATCTGGTCACAATCTACCAATCTATGATAGATAATAGAATTCACTGATGGGCAATAGGAACATAGTTCAGACTGTGTTAGTTCCATTGTTTTCAGCCTGGAATTATGGACAATAAAGCTATGGAGTACAGAAAATTGAATTGCTTTTAACCTTGTTTGTATGATGCAGGAATAAGGAAGCTTACAAATGTTCACCCAATGAGGAATTGGGATTTCAAATGTTTCAGACCACCTTATTTGACCAGCTGCTACATCGTCACATTTAGAATCAATTAAGTACCAATATATCTATTAGCTAGAGAGATGTGATATACAGTGAGTCATATCAATAATTTATACCACAGGAAACTCCTCAGGAATTTGATAACGTCGGTGCAAATATGTTGTTTCCAGCGTCCTGGTATTGCAGATCGTAAAGAGGACTATTCTAAAAAGTGTGTGTTGATATCATGTTTGTTTCTCAAGTCTGCAATTGACAAGAAAGTGTAATCATTGTCAACAATAACCCTTATGAATTTGACTCCAAGTTCAGGAACCAGAACGAATCAAAAAGAAGGATGATTGCAGAGGGGGTACCATGTTACTGTAAGAAAATAGATGTACATGGAGAACTGAAAATGTATATGTTTCACAAAACCAAAAAAGCATAGCACAAAAAGGACACGCAACAACAAAAAAGTACAAAAATACACTGAAGACTGTATATATATATATATATATATTTATATATATATATATATATATATATATATATATATATATATATATACATATATATATATACATATATATATATACACACACACACATATGTATATATTAGTATGTATGTTCCGTAGGAACTTCGGGATGAATGTTTTATCTGGTGCATACAGCTTAATACAATGTGAGTTCATTTGATCCAATTGTCATCGCCGGGTTCGCCATCACTTTGAACTGCATGGTGAGTCAGTGCATTCCCACATTTCTCTGAGCCACTGCATCCACATATCTCAGTGCAGGCTACATTTTGAGCAAAGCATGTACATTGCTTTGAGCACACATTTTTGCCTCCACATGAACAAACAATCTGCTGTAACAACTGAGAAGCCATTGTTCCAGTGTACATAACTGGAACAGGAACAGTTCCCAGTTTCCTTCAATGGCTAAATGGTGCACCTAAGACTGGGTATGCAATGTGTGAGGACATCCAACATTTTGTCTGCCACCTTGCCCTCTCTTAGTGCACCTCAAAGCTGTCTTCACGTGGCGGAAAGCGTGAAATGCCGGTTGTCTTAGTGGCTAATTGAACTCTCAATTTGTTTAAGTCACCATGTGCATTTTTGTACTTTCTTTTTGCATCATAAAGGTTCACAAGTAACTTCCGACCTGCAATAGAAGCTTTTGCCTTGTCATCACTTCCAAGGCTTTCTGATTCAGCAAATTCTTCTGGGCACTTTTCCAGAACTTTATAAACAGTTTTGTATCCAAGATAAGATAGGTCTGATGAAGCGTCACAACCAGATTGTGCATGTGCAGCTGGTAGAATCCGACAAAGAACAGATGGTAACTTTCTGCATATTTCATGTACTGGAATAAATCTGCGTTGGTCTGTGCAGGCTGCGTTTGTTCCTGTTTGGATCCATAACTCCTCAGGTTTATTCAATTGTGGAAAATAGTGGACTGCCAGAACAAGTACGTCAGTATCTGTTGATCTAATTATAATTCTGCCTTTCACATCATTGGCTGCAAATACCTGTCTGCAAAAACAGCTTGTAGAAGCATTCTTTTATCTGCCTCCTTGTGACTGTTGGCCATGTTTTGAACCGTTTGAAATCCACTGGATGGCACAATGCCTACATGTTCTGGGTCAGGGAGGCAGCCAGGCAGGTACACTGATTGGACAGTATTTGCAGGTATTTTGTGCTGTAGATCTTCGTTCAAGTTGTTGCCAAGGAATTTAATCCAGTTTTGCTTATTTTCTGTAACCTTGAGGAAATACTTCCACACTGGAACAGGTCTCCCCTCAATGACTTGGTAGATCTTTGAAGCTAGATCTGTTGCTGCAGCACGCCTTGTCCTCTCACCAGCCTTCACAGAAGTATCATGATATTTATCAAAGACTTCAATCAAGGTGTTACAAAACCTAAATGCTGAGAGAAGATACTACATGCACTCTTGGGCAAGATGGCCAAAATTATGATACTTGTTACCACCCAGGGCCTGAACAACGCCCATTTTAAGAATAAAGTGTACAAGACCCCTCAGTCTTTTGCCCTGAATATTGCAGCAAAATTTACATGAAAGGGTTAGTACCTCTAAATCCCAATGATTATAGCCTGTTCGCACATAACTTTCAAAACGCTTTGTTGAAACTTTACAACTCACATGGATGTTCGCAATGTTTTGAGCTTTGCTGGTTTTTTGTTTGGTTTTTTGTTTGTTTGTTTGTTTTTTTATTTTGCAATACGGCACAAGGTACTACTTCATGGCATGATTGAGAACAAAGTATTTAGTAGGATGTCATTCCTTGAGAACAAACGATTGGAGTTAACCCTTTCCATTCCAAATTTGAGAGTTATAACCCGAGTCGACAGCTTTCCTCGGCGTCTTCGAGCCTCCCTTTGCGCCCAGAGTGTATCGAGGAAAGCTGTCGAGTAACCAATAATGGTAGATATGGCATGTTGGTATTCGTCGGAATTGTTTTGCAGAATTTAAATTTGACATCATTAATTAATTTGAGTCCGAAAATATGGGGGCCGGTAATGAAAGAGTAACCGTTATTACATTTTATTGTGACGTATGAACAGGCTATCATTAAGGTTACAAAGAATATTTATATAAAGTATAGTATTTCACCTGACCAACTATATTGATGTGGGCAGTATATGATGACTTTGGACAAATATAGTCGAAAAAACTACTATTTTACAGATTTAACGCATCATACACATCATTATTAAGTGTACTGTAATTCACCTGATACATTAAAAATTTCAACCTTTATATTTTCATGGCATGGTCTTACCAATTAGTAATAATGTGCTTTATCTAATTATATCCATATTTTTAAATCAAAGAAAAAATACAATAATCATCTCTCAAAAGTGTTTAAAATTGAATGTTCAATGTTTAAAAAGCATATCGTGTATTAAAGACGTAACTTTCAATTTAAATTATGCTCCGTCAATTTTCAACTTTCTATATATGCTTGATAGGTATGCACTCAGTGTCATGAATACTTTAAATTAGAGTTAAATGAAAAAAATATTTAAAAAAGGCACAAAATTTGCTACAATTTGTATTAATTTATTTTAAAAAAGACATAATAATGGTGCTTTAGGGACAGGAGTAACCTCAGGAAAATATGGAAATCCAACAAACAAATACAAGTGCAGTTTTGATATAGGTTTCTTAATTTGCATATACCGTGAAACTGAATCACATGAGAGCTCTACAACAGGTATATTTGAAATCTACAGAAGATTTGCAAAAGAATGAGGTATGTTACGGCTATAGCGTAGACGGGTAGACCAAACTCCTTAAATAAGGCCTGTTTCCCAGATATGCCGCAGGCCTACAATGCCAGTCTTTGACAAGGGTTTTGACAGACTCCATGCGTTAGAATAGAAAAACGTTAATTGCCTGTGGCGCTTGACTTAATGTAATGTTTTTCCAAACGAAACATATGCTGGTAATATATGTAAAAAATACCAGTAAACAAAACTGTACAGTCCCAATCAGTAGACACCTCAGTTGGAAGCCACAAAGTGAGTTTGTGCGTTTGGAATGAAAAATGTAAATTGTTTCGCTTTGCCCAAGAAAAAGTTTAAAGTTAAACTTCATTGGGCGACTGTACATAAAAAGGGCAATGTTAGAACACTAAAAGCCCAACGAGATACATTTTGCATGTTTCCGTAAAGATGGGACATGCAAATCATTGTGTCTACTGCACGTTTTCGGTATTTCTCAGAACAGAATGAATATAGATCTAATCATCAAATGCATGATAAAATGTCACACTGCAAGCTTAGACCGAAAAAGTATCCAGATTGTACTGTCCATATAACTAAAATATTCCACATTTAACACCGGTAGGCACTCCTTTCTGTGGTTTGTTTTTTAACTGCCAATCCCCTGTGAAACTGGCCGCAGATGTTTGTCTCTTTAGGATCTACATTTTGTAATACACCATTTATCCCAGAAGAAGTGGTTTATGTTTTACACACACACACACAGACACACACACACACACACACACACACACACACACACACACACACACACACACACACACACAGATTTTTTTAAGATCCTTGGTGGCGAGTTGCTGTTCAAAATTGAATGGAAGAAGCAAGGACCTAAGACCCAAACTACATATAAAGTGTATAGATGTTTCAGCTGTTTCGTTCAAATGTAATTGTTTGTCTGAATCACAAAACAGTATGATAGATGCCACTCAAAAAGTTCTCCAGAATGGTATATGGTGGAAGACACGACTGCCTTGGCACTTTTGTACAGTTCAATGTAACGTTTAATTGAATTTAACTTTAACGTTATTCTATGAGTTTTGGTAGAAACTGTGGAAATATACACTACACAATAAAATAGAATTCCAGCGCAGGTTTACTAGGCAGTATGTCCTAAATTGTGAAATTTAAAGTTCATATTTAATTGTCAGAAATATAAAAACCGTGAAAATAAGCACATTTGCAGTATTAGCAAACAACATGTTGTCGTTACGTTGTAACATTGTGTTTGTGCATTGATTGTTCGAGAGTGAAGAGGAAATATAAGCTGTCATTAATTGCATAATTATTGTCACATTAATATAAGCCTTATACGAATAAAACTGGGCTCTCCTGGATGTGTGCTTTTAAATTATTTTTCCGGAAAGTATGCCAATACATCTGTGTTATGACAAGCCAAACATACAAATTTGCATGAATGATTTCATGCATAGAATTTTAACTCTGTGCAGAAGAATTTTTATTCTCTGCAGAGAGTTTAAATTTTTCTTCAGAAAGTTGTTAAGTTTCTTCAGAAAATTAACAATTTTCTGCGGAGAATTTATAAATGAAATAACCTGCAGAATTTTAAACTCTGTATGCATGCAAAAGCTATGAAATGCGTGCAGAAAGTTTTGAATATCTGCACGGAGTTTTTATTATATTCTTTACAGAAAGTTCATACACGAAACTCTTCGCATTAATTTTTTTTTCGGAATGCTTTCAATCCTCTGCAGAAAGTTTATAAACGAAACAGCATGGTGAGAGGTTTAATTTTGTGCGCATGCAAACTACTCTAATATGTGTACAGAGAGATTTTAATTCTCTGCACGAAGTTTAGAATTCACCACAGATTTCTTGCATGAAACTCGCTGCAGGGAGGTTAGTTATATTTTATTTCATTTTATGGAAGAATTTTAATTATATATATATATTCTCTGTAGAGTTTTTAATTCCATGGAGGAAGTTTATGCGTTAAACACTCTCAGCAGAAAATTAGAATATATTCTGCACAGAATATAAAGCACTCTGCAGAGTTTCGCGTATGTTAACTCCATGCGGATGATTAAAAACTCCCAAAACAGAATGTAAAAAAAAAAAAAAAAATGGAATTTAATTTATATTGCAGACTTAGCTTGCAACTGTGTATCATGCGAAGCGTGCTTGGAGAGGGTTAAAAAATTCATTGTGTTAGATAAATGTGTAATAAATGGCTACATAAGTGTTTAATGACGCTACTATATCATGTCCTAAGTAATACTGTTTGATGATCTACATAAATGAGTTGACATCTGGTGAGGATATTACATATACATGGATCTTTACACAAGATTCATATTCAAATTTGAGACTTTGAAATTGCATATACACACACACACACACACACACACGTGTGTGTGTGTGTGTGTGTGTGTGTGCGTGTGCATGTGCCAGTGCGTGTGTTTGCGGGGGAGGGGGGGGTGCCGGAGTAGGCCGACTCATAACAAGGAATATAAGGAATATTTAACGGGGTTAAGTGAGTTTGGAGCAGAGCGGCGGGGGGGGGGGGGCAGTACATGGGCGTGTGTTTGGGGTGTGTGGAGGGGGGCGGAGAGGAGGCAGTGGAGCGGGAGTGGCCTCTTATATTTCGCTGAAAACCGTCCAAAAATGGCCGTCTAAATAGTGCTTTAGTGGATTATGTGACTACAATTATTACTTTTCAATCACCTGTACACATTTCGCTACGGAGAGAAGCAGTTTCAGAATGTTTCAAATTTTAACGATTTAAAGCTTTTGAATAGGTGTCTGTTTTATTTAGCAAAGTCCAGGAAACCAAACCGACATGACTTAGTTCCCCACACTGTGTGATCATTGCACATTGAAAGTGACTTTCTCTTCCTGTAATTTGGAAATTCTGTTTGTGTGACTCAGTTAGGATGAAATATAAGGCTTAGGTGATATCAGAGAATCGTTAATTCACTCACTTTGGCTGTATGTTTATTTTAGCGGATTTTGCGGATGCCAAAAAGCCGTGATAAGGAAAATATTATCACATTATTTTAACAAAGTTTTAATCGGAAATATGTGCAAAATAGTGACATTGCATGTTCAGTTAAATATCTGAAATGTGAAAAATATCCATGAAATTGGTTATTTCGTTTACGGCATGTTTTTTGTTTACAAGTCACCTTTTTGCACGGCGGTTTCTCTCACTCAAGACAGTTCTTCTACGATTGTTCTTCTACAACGCCATGTTATAGAGATTTTAAACATTTTCATAAAAAGCGCAAAAAAAACAACACTTGATATAAACATATGCGAGGCAAAATGCAGCGAAATACATGCAGTTTTGTTACCTTTGTTATCGTATGTAAATTTATTGTCATTTATAATCAATTCTAACTCTTTTAGTGAGAAGTTTTTGACTTTGCCAACAGCTTTTCTCGGGACACTTTGGGCGCATTGAGCCCAAAGCGGCCGAGGAAAAATGTTGTCCGGGACCATTATATTCTCTAGAACTATAAGCATGCTGGTACTTGAATGAAAGGTCTTTTCACAGGGAACATGCGTTTAGCATTCTTATTATAATAATATATAATTTTATTTCGTGTGAAAAAAACATCAGTGCAGGGTAAAAATAAATATAAGAAGTCAGTTATATATTACATAAACAGCTTTTCTTTACATAACAGAGTATTGATCATAGCTTGAATTTAATCATAGATGAAGCCTGTCAAATTTACTACGTTGTCCCTTGCAGAGAGCATTTCCCTGATATTAGCAGCCACTGCTGATTGAGCATCAGTCTACAATCTTTAATGAAACAGCCGCCCTTTAGCAACTATTCTACTCCATATTTAAACTTATTGCAGACAAAATAAATATTCCTTCAAATCACAGTTCTGCTACTTCTTACTCCTAATTTACACATGTAGGCTATGATTTCGTTATCATTAAGGTAAATGTTTTTACAAAATTTATCAAAGCGTCTGATTAACTGCACTTCCAGAGAAGATACTTTAAGCGACAAAGGTAAAAGATAGCAGTGACAGTTGCAAGGTAATCCAAGTACTCTGCTTACAGCTCTATTCCATGTTGTATATAATCTCTGTGTATCTTTACATCTTAGGTCCCATTCCTGACTCTCGTAAAAAGAACTGCAATACCGAGAGAATAACACATTTAAAATATTACAGCTGACGCCTTGATAATCTGCAAGAAGCCTGTTTTCCTGTTAAAAAAAGTTTTGCCTGTTTACCTGTTAAAAAAGTTTTTCTTTTAAAAATAGATGCCATATTCATCACTGAGTTTACAGTTTATAATGTTACCAACATATTTCGCGTAACCTTGCCATCTCTTAGGCCCTCATAGGATTACCATTATGTTCTATACATTTATCAATTTTATCACCAACATTAAGAGTAAAGTGAATACACACACTCTCTTTGTCATTAAGCATAATTGAGTTCTCAACAACACAATCACTGAAAATATCAAACACATGCTGTCGCCCGGCTAAAGATGGGTTCAGAAGTGACAAATGGTCTGAATACATTACCCATCCCAGATATTTATCAACAATACAACATCTGTAATTACTGCTTCTGATTTTATCAATTAAATTGTCCATATAAACAGTGAACAAAATCGGTGAAATAACTGTACCTAGACGGACTCCAATAGTACCTTTTCAGGCATCAGTGGTACACGAACCCCACTTAACATGAATCATTTGAGTTAAGTATCCATTAGGCAAAAATTTAATGTACGGAGCAGTAAAGTTTCTCTAGAATAACAAAGTAAACAGTCTATCAAATCTTCTGTGATCAAAAGATGTATCTACACAGCATTGAAACAGTTAAAATCATCAGCGTGAAATCAGTGTGTACAGACTTGACCTGTTTCAAGTGTGCAGGGCATACTCACACTTCAAATTTACCATTTTAACTTGTATAGTTGCATGCTTGTGACCATCAAAATGCAGTTTCGGCTTGACCCGTATGTTCTGTATGCACAAGTGGAAATGTGAACGAATACCCTGCTGGGCATTTAAATTAAGAATTGACACACTTTATGTCCACGCTTTCGGTCAAAAGATATAAAATAGATTAAGGGTATATTGCTTTGAAATTCATATCAACTTTTTAATGGACGACATACAGCTGTGTCGTAGCAAAAAGCTTCGATTCATAAAACGTGCAAAAATTTTAAAATGCGAATTATGGGTCAAAAAGTACTAGTACTGACCATCATATGATCAAACATGAATATAACAAGGAAGTGTCAAGTTTGTGTCATCTATACGAATGTACCATATCAAAATGATACGTCTTTGTATTCTGTACTGACTTGTATCACACTAGTCTGGTGAAAGGATCATATAAAGAAAAAAGTCTCTCCTATTAAAATTTCGGGGCCAGATCAGGTTCCTTTTATTACCGGATAAAATGAAAAAAAAAATGAAGATGAAAACGTGGGTACGTTAAACTTATCTTATCCCGACATCACAAACATGCCAGAAATCCAATTAGGAGATAATAACATTGTCAACATTGCAGATAAGCTTCCGCAAAACATCATTGTCTTTCTTATAAACGACAGCACAAGCTAATTCTATAAAGTGCATCACTGCATCACGTTTGTTGAAATCTGGCCGTTCCGTGGTAAAGAATCTAAGCAACATGATTACCAAATGAACAAGTATGCCAACATGTTAATTTCATCCCTGAGACAGGCCTTGATGATTATATTTTTTAAGCTAAACATTCCATGCTGCTTGTCTCTAGGTGAGTATAACTTCAAATTGTATCATGCAAACATCAACATATAATACTGACGTCCGGAACACAAATGCACATAATGGGCACTCTATATGTCGGCCTACTTGATTTCGAGTTTTTCGCAAGTGTATGAGATAGCCTACGCGAACTTAAAAACTATTCAGGTGCCTGCTCTGACTTAGGGTACGTATAACAGAGTGGTACAAGAATTGCCACTGTGTCTCTGTTTTTGGATAAAAGCCCATCGATGTATAAATTTTTAGTTTTGTCAATATGTGCAGTTTCTTTGCATATAACAAGTATTCTAAGATGAACATTTGACGGGCATTTTTTTTTCAAGGGGTCTGATTTACACTTTGAGAAAGGATCACAACAAAACTTCAAAATTGAAATCAACGGTAATGTAAAGACAAAAGTATAACTTAGGTTACCATTTTTTTTGCTTTCCCTTAACAGGAAAGGTTTTTATGTTATTGGATTTTGAAGCATCTGCAATTGGCAGTGATTTTTGCCCACTTTTCAGCTCAAAAAGTCGCATTTAAATTAGAATATTGCCAAACAAAAATATGGTTACCTACGTTAAATATACTCTTGTCTTTACATAGCCGTTGACTTAACAAAGATTCAAACATCCATTTTTGAGTGATGCTCTCTCAAAATAACCAAGTCTTGTAAAAATTTGTTTTTGAGATATTTGCTACCAAAAAAAAAAAACAAAAAAAAACAAAAAAAAAACAAAAACAAAAAACAAAAAACACACAAAAAAACAAAACAAAACAAAACAACAACAACAACAACAACAACAACAACAACAACAACAACAACAACAACAACAACAAAAAACACACAAGGAGATTTGCTGACTTTAATTACTCACAAATGACATCTGCTCAGGCCATTAGGAAGGATGATTAAATGCTAATCTCTTAAACTCTGTCATAACTTTGACCTACACACTTAAAAACAATATGGTGCTTCTAATCAGTCACCTGTGAAATAATACTCTCACCTGTAAAAACCACATCCAGTGCGGCTTTGACTGTGCATGGTTATCTAAACTTCACCATTAGTAACTAAATCTAACAGCCAATTAACTGATTGACTCTATAAAGCAGGGACACGTTTTCATCTTAAAGTTTTCCATAAAAGTGAACATGTTACAGTGAAACTTTTTGGCATGGATAAAGATTAGTACTTCATCATCTCAAAAGTAGCAAAAGCTCAATTCCACTGATTTGAAGGTATAAGGTAAGTAAAAACAATTGTATGCAAGGTACCGTATTTTATTTAATTGCCATTATTTTGAGTGTAATTTTGTCATATATATATGTATATATATATATATTATATATATATTTATATATATATATATATATATATATATATATATATATATATATATATATATATATATATATATATATATATATATATATATATATATATATATATGCTAAATTGTAGAAGCATTTTATTTTTGCGTTTTGGTTTCTCTGTGGTTCTCTTGGTCGTCGTTTTTGTTTCTGTACTCCTTGTTGTCTTTGGTTTCGCAGCCATTTTGCTGTTATAGGTGACAGCACGGCACATTCGGGCGTGGTCCCTTCTCTTAAAAAAACGGGTGTGAAACTGTTCATTTTCTGCATTGAGTTCCTATCCCTGACGACCTAGATATTGTCTTTCCTGTAAATGTGTGTTATTTCTAGGTTCAAATACTTCAAGCATGCTGTACCTAGGGCAGCCCGCGTGTCTATTCTTGCAAATATCTACCAGTCATCGCGAAAGTTTCCGATCGGTTGTTTCCAACAGGAGGTTCATTTTTAATCCAACGAGTGAACAAATCTGAAATTATGTTTTCCTCTATTGCTTTGTAGTGTGCCATTTTCCGTTAATTTAGGGTCCTAGTCCACAATTCGAACTTTCCGTCCTAACACACCCACCCACCCATATATACTGTGGTGCCTCTCTTGAGAGACCCCTCTAATAAGAGACCGCATGTCTTTTTAAGACCGCTCCCTCGCTCTCTCAGAACACTGCGCTATTTTTTCCATGTTGTTGTACCTCTAATGAAAGACCACCTGTTTTGAGAGACCGCATTTTAAACCTGCGTAGGGGCGGTCTCCCAAAAGAGGTACCACTGTCTATCTATCTATCTATCTATCTATCTATCTATCTATCTAGCTAGCTAGCTAGCTAGCTAGCTAGCTGTCTGTCTGTCTGTCTGTCTGTCTGTCTGTCTATCTATCTATAATATATGTATATGTATGTATTATATTGGCAAGTGATTGGAATTCTTTGAACTTTCAGAATCACCAAGAGTCACCAGAGCGTGTCACACGAGTGTAAACTCAATTGTGATTGAGTGGGAATGGTTTCCCGCAGATATATGGGGAGAAATCGAGATATCAAACAGGACGAAACGGTTTCAAAATCCCAGAGCTACCGTGCCATCAACGATTGCTTTTAATATAACCATACTGCAACTAGATGGCGTCGAGGGTAACGTACATGGACCATCGCGATCTGACTGCACAGATGTGGCAAAGGGAACCACATATATTGAGACAGGCTTCAAGGTACACATAAAATTATGTTTCTCGGTCCGTCTGTCTGTCTGTTTCCCCCCTCTGTCTGTCTGTCTCTTCCCTCTCTCTCTCTCTCTCTCTCCCTCTCTCTTTCTTTCTCTCTTGGTGCCTGATACGGGAGTTCAATCGTTGCTTGTACCGAACTTTAATTAAATTTGGCCAATTTTGTCTTACCCCATGTACGAAAAGATACGTGTAATGATGACAAAATGATTAAAATGTTATCATTGGCAAATTAGAAAAAAGCATATTTAAAATCATAGCCAACACGCGCGCGCGCGCATGTGTGTGTGTGTAGCTAGAGGAAGGGGCTTCATCCATCGTCCGTCCACAATAAACTTTTTTTACTTCTCAAAAAATGTTATTGAATCTTCGTATACTTGGCAATAATGTACGTGGGGGGGGGGGGGGGGCTTATTTTGTTTGTTCAATAGGTTGTCATTTGGTGATAAGTTTCCGTGAATTTCTTGTACGTTTGTTTGGAACATCTTTTTTTTCTAAGAAACTGGTTGATCAATTACTTCGAATCACATAGGAATGCTTCTGGATGTTTGCAGATCTCGTGGTCATGCCGTTTAGTTCTATTTATTTATAAATTGCCATGCGTGTGTTTTTATTTATTAATTTTTCACAAGTTCAAAACGGTTAGTTGTGTTCTGAACAACGTGTATTTGAGCCTACTTTCTCTTGCTATTAATGTAACAGCTGGCACAATCGATGTATACTGTTTTTTAACCCTTAAAGTGCTGATTTAAGATTGGGTCATCAACAGCTTTCCTCTGTACACTTTGCCAGCAATGCATGCAAAGTTTCCTTAGGAAAGCTGTTGACTAAGACTACTTTTCATTTTATAACCTCTTGGGGGATTGATATGCATCTCAGACTCTCTTAAATTGCAACAATAAGGTCCCATTTCTCCAGGTCAACGTTATTTCACCATACCACCATCCAGAGAAACACCCGGACTGAACTATTATCTAACGCTTCCAATATACGTAAGCAAGGTTTGGCATTTTGTCGCCTTGTTATCGTTATTTGTTGAACCACTGTCAAGTTGTTCAGCTGCGACGCAGGTCTTGGTTATAAAGCTTGAGAATTTAAATTTTCGTGTTTCATTTCCCCCTAGAAATGGACCTTTCGTAATTTAAGTTCCGTCAAGTTGCATGACGTTTGCTTAAGAGCATTCAGCGACACAGAGGAGAGCGGCTGGACCTCAGCGAGAATATATCCAGAAGGTAAGTTCTATATGATTTACCAAGCAATATCGCAATACACAATATTTCGGCTTCCAGAGGAGGCTTGCATCAACGTAAAAGAAAGCTTCTGTTTCTGAGATGGTAGTAGGAAGTTTTTTTTTTTTCAGTCACAACTCTGTGCGTGTTTTTCCGATGTGTTACATCGGATATTTGGTCAGGTTCTGCACTTTCACATCTTGTATAATTTTAACTGTATTGTGTTCTGCGTTGACAAAATCTTTGCAAATATATACAACAAACATTAAGGCTTATATATATAATTCAAAACAAGGAACATGCTGCCTCGTTTCCGTAGCAGCCCAACCTGAATAGTAAAAGATTGCAGCTGGTGTAACACGTGGTAGCACACGTGGACGATCGAGGAACTAATGAACTATTTTGAACTTACAGGAAAGGAAATCACAGCAGTGTAATTATTTCCCAGGGATAGAATTTGAAAATTGTCACATAATTTGGATAATAACTTAAACACATTATTGTGATGGCGACTCATCTGCCGGCTTTTGTTTGCAGCTTTTGTTTGTTTCTTTGTTGTTTTTTGTTTTCTTTTTTGCTTTTTTATTTTGTTTTTGTTTTTTTTGTTTTTTTTAAGCAAGCGATTTACAAGCATCACGGAGATGAATTATGTACCAAGACAATACAGTTTCTAGCGTTAGAAATTGCAAGCATTGCTGGTCTTCTGTCATTAAAATCTAATTACGTGTACAGAACACAACAACGTTTATATGCAAATTTGAATCATAAAATAATATTTCTGTCCACACATTTTGAAAGGAATGCATTCTAAGCGAAGGTGGCGTTGAAAGGGCAATAGATAAACAGAACTAAGAATGAAAACAGAATTGCAATAGACGGGTTATCGCTTTACGGAATGCCATAACAGAGAGATTGTACGGTGCTACATGGTTTGTCGGCAGGGAGAAGGCCTCCTGGATTGATACGCACATCACCATCGTTCATTCCTGCGTCTGGACCCTATGAACCCACTGTCCTGTACTGTCAGGCTGACGGTGTGCCTACCCCCAAGTGAGTAATCCATTTAAGATAAGGTTCCTTAAGCCTGTCCGCAGCTTTTGCTGGGAGGGGATTGGGATTTTAAGATAATGGCACTGCGACAGCAGTTTAGCGACCGAGCGCGACGGGGAGTGGGGGTGGTTGGGAGGGAGCCTGACCCCCCCCCCCCCCCAATATAGGTAACAGCTATTTTTAAAATTTATAACCAAAATATTGCGCTCATGTGAATGTTTTGGTCACACTTTTGTCATTAATCAAAATCGCATGAAATGCAAATTTGACTCTTGCTAGCTAAATGTACCGTTTTCCTGAGCTGTAAGATATTCGTGCAATGAACACATAGTCAATGGTGGCTAGTTGGGTGCTCCGTAAACAGACATTTTGACTCCGATGTTTCACGAGTATACATTTTTTTGCAATTGTCTGGATCTAAAGAGTCAAAACATAAAACGAAACGTACTCCATGTTCATATGGGCGACTCCGATGGAAAACATGAAATCTTGTCCTGCTTGAAAATTCGCTCAAAAAAAAAAAAAAAAAAAAAGAAAAAAAAAGAAAAAAAAAAGAAATTTCAGATTCGACATATATAAACTTTTGCAAGGGAATATCTATCGCAAAAGTTTGTATGTCAGAACTGCATCTTCAAACCATTACAGAATAAAACTGTCAGCGCAAAAGTTTTGAAAGACCAGTCCTTGCACATTGTGTTAAACTTGACATTTTAAAAGCTGCATACAGACAGGACAAAGATAAGATTTCAGATTAAAATAAGAAGTGTGTTTCTAAAAGGAAACCTAGAAAAGGGCTAGTCACCACTTTCCGCCGAGTTCACGTAGATCGACCATATAGCACTCCCTCTAAATATATGTTTATAAATGTTTAGACCAAGTCGATTCTGTGAAAGAATACTTTTATGCGGATATTTTCAAAACTTATCAATGTGTGCATCATCCATCATTTAAGTGATAATGCCCATTTTCCCTATTGTAGTTGATATGCAAATTTCCAACTACTGTTACACCCTAACGCTGGTCAATAATAAAATGTAACGCATTATAGGCCGACTTTATAAATACTTTAGTAACGAAATCAGGTATGTGTCGATCACAGGCAAAGCGTGTGACTAGACTCTTCATCAGACAAGAGGTCAATAAAATAGGCTATACCAATCATAGTGTGGTTATGGTAAGATAGAATTCGTATGGTGAACAGTCGACGACTTATAGGCCTATGTGTGTAAGGTCAAAACAACATTGTACAGGCATAGGGATTTAACGTATAAAATTCGTAGTTAACAAATATAAAGAAACCATAGCTTTTTTAACCTTAGGCAATATAAAACATACAAGTGCTGTTTATTCTCAAGTGCAGTACTAGTAGGAACTACTTTTTGAAAGGTATTGCACTTTCCAAAATTATGAAGACTTCTGGCTCACAGTGTCAGGCCCTGCACGAGCAGATTTTGTGGCCTATTTGTTTAGAAGTAACATTTTTCATTTCAAATTTATGCAGACATGGATACGTCTTGTCAAATGGGTCCACTGCAAGGTCAAAATTATATGGCGCGCTATAAAGCTATACATTCAGATCTGAAGTCACCCGCAACTTTTTTCTGATAGGCCTACGTATTTTTTTAAAATTTTTTATTCAAACTGAAGCTACATCAGAGTAATCGGCTAATTTCGCTTCATTGAATAAAATGTGCATATGGCATCCGTATCTGTGTTGTTTTGTTATTTTTAAAGCTCACTCTCTATCATGTAGTTTGTCAAATAGTTAGGCCTAACTATGTCACGGGGTTCAATCCACGCAGCATTGCAACAATACGGTTACTAGGAGAATCTCGGGCCACTTGCGGCTTTGGTGACCCCACGAGCCAGAGATTTGTGAACATTTTTCGGAATGTAATTATTTGAGCACAAAAAGATTGTGTCGAAACACGCAAACATGGATGTGGATTTGGCATCAATATTTTATCGAAGCTAAAAGGACATGAATTATGTGTAGAACACGTTTATAGGATACTTGAATGGAGGCGTGAAACGTCAATGGTGTGTGTCATTAAGTTTCCTGTGAGAAAGAGTAAAACTTAAGCCAGCTGATACATCCGATAAGGTAACAGTTGAAACCGTCGCACACACGATTGTATGCATGTGCTTGGTTTGTTTTCAATGTTTCAACCATAGGGATAGAGGGATACCGGGGCTTCATGTGATAGGTGATAAAATTGTTTCAACGAATTGTGTGGCCATGGGGTGCGTGGATGCGCTAAAGAGCCTATTTTGCATGTCCAGTGGGTTTCACTTTCAATTCCATCATGGCTTAATACACCTGTAAGATAATGACTATAAACCAAAACATATTAGCCTACTTAACCTGAACTGCCTTACACAATGAAACTCAGATACATGTATAACTACTCTTCATAACCAGTTATGCAGTCCTTAATAGTAATAATTGAATTATTATCAATTCAATAATTAATATTATGAAATATTTTATTTTTTATAACATCTTTATACTGGATAGCCTGTTCAGCTTATGGCTGTACTTGCACAGGGTCCAGTGAGCATCTCAGCCCAATTATCCCGTACTTAATGTAGGAGGAAACCTCGTGAGCTACCAAAGAAAACCTACGGTGCTCAATAGGTGTTCGGGAACCTTGCCACGTGCGACCCCAAGCCGAAAAACTCCGCACCATCGGAGGAATCGGACTCAACACGTGTCGGAGGAGCGTCCCGTCGGAGGAGGTTTCCGGAACGCAGAGCTTGTGGCGTCGGTGGAGATCGAATCCGGGCCGCAGCGGTGACAAGACAGAGCGTAATCGTTTGTCCAGTGAGCACCCCATGCTAAATAAACGTATTTTTATATGACGCACCACGGTACTTTCCCTGGCCGTAGGTGCCCCCGATGGAAATGGGAAGTTTTCATCAACAAATTATCATAATTGTTATCACTCTGCGACGAAAGCCTTACTAAGTGTACGACAACAAACCCAAAATGATTTGTGCGTACTAGAGCTTAGATTTCGGCCGCTGAATGACGTGGTAAAATAATCAAAAGCAGTTTTTTTTTTTTAAATTTTTTTTTTAGAAAGATGATGATCTGAAAATAGGGCATGCAAGATGAACCCTTGATAGCGGCGATGTATCTTGTCAGGAAGCATAACAACGTCACAGGAAAATATGTTAAAAGGTGGTGTCGGGCAAAGCCTTAGAGGATGCTATGGCTAACTTGAAACAAAAAGTAACTGGGTCTGTAAAATCGAAGTTTCTTTATTAATGCACATAAAGATCTGAATGAATCCTGATTTTTCTGTTCACTCTCCATACATTAAAGCTCTCAGTTGTTGTAGACCAGCGAATATATGCGAAGCGTTCCCCCCCCCCCCCCCCAGATTACGGCAGTCGCATCATAAATTGAAGGCAGAAATTGGCAGATGATCACGGTTGCCCTGGGGACAGCGACTCTGTTCCTGCATGGCGTGCAGGACGAAGCTCATGTCTTGGAGTTCTGCCCACTCATTCAGGGTATAAGGGACAGTTACAACAAACACCTTAATTTTTCCAGATGGTATGATAAAAGCGAGAACGCAAGAATTTGAGATCGTCCATGCAATTGAGTTATACTTTGACAAGTAACTGTTTTTCATTTCGATGGGACGATGTAATACAAATGAGTTTAGTTGGAGTTGATCCATGGAATGTTGTTGTGTCTTGGAAAGTAACTTATTTGCCTTGTGGCTTATTGAATTTGATTATTTTATGCTTTTTGGCATATTTGTATGTTGGACTATAAACTGCTGCTACTAGGACAAACCCTACAGATACAATATGACTGTGCGTGTCCACCTGCATTCCAATTTGGCAAAACGTTTGTATAATACCGTTTCTGAGTGCGCATTATTAAAAGATTAAATTAAGATAAAACTAAGCATCTGTTTAACTATGTTTTTCTCTCAGACTAGGTTCAAATTAATTAATAGTGTTTGCCCGTGGGTTTCTTGCAGGCTTTACGCATTTATCCTATACCCCGGAAGGCCAATGATAGACATATTAACTATCCAGTATCTTGTGTTTCGTAGCTTTCTTGGCTCAGATATAAAATGAAGCATGTACTTTTTGAAAACACGGCTAGGGCAAATATTTACGATATACTAGGTTTTTTGTCAGATTGGAATGGGTTCTTGTTCTTAATGTTTCTGGCCCCCATGCTACGGAGCATTAACCGATATATATATATAGGTACGCATATGTCAGGTATGATAGATAAATCTCATTGAGGTCCCTCCCCCTCCTACTCGCCCCCCTTTCCCCGTGAGGGCAAGCACTACTCCATGTGTTGCCGTCGACGTCTCTGCCCGGTTCTGTCCCTTAGCTGAAGCATTTTAACACTCAGCATACTGTTGGGACGAAAGCCATGGTCTCTCTCTCTCTCTCTCTCTCTCTCTCTCTCTCTCTCTCTCTCTCTCTCTCTCTCTCTCTCTCTCTCTCTCTCTCTCTCTCTCTCTCTCTCTCTTAAGTACATATGATATGTGAATTATGCTATTCATTTAAAAATGACTGCTTCATACAAACCAGGACTGTTGGTAGAGTGGTCAAGCATTTGCTCTTGCCACGGACGTTATCATTTTGATATTATCAACCAAGCAATTTTATTTGTCTTGTTTCTCACCGTAGGTGGCAAAGGAATAATAAAATATTTGCTTATTTTTTCAAGGATAACGTGGTATAGGGATGGACACATGGTGCAACTAGACAACAAGAAGCACACATCGGTGAATAGCCGAGGATCCTTGTTAACACATTATGGTAGTGGAATTTACTATTGTGAGGCTGAGAATAGATATGGAGTGGCTCGATCAAACATCACCCAACTAAATGGTTCGTCTGTTAAAAACAGGGGTGTGTATCGTTTCCATGTCACAAATAATTAAACATTCAACTTTTTATATACCGTATGTTAACATATTAGAAGTATATTGAAATATTAATGAGCGCATTATAAACTTGAATGAACCGAACTGAACGTAAATTGACCAAAATTGTCAAGACAGGTCAGTTAAATTAACAAAGATACTACACGTAGAGTTAAAGTATGACGTAGAGTTACAACAGCTTCATGGAAAAAAACCGTCCGAGGAAAGACATAACAGGTTTTCAGTTTGCTGTTTGCACATACGCCTGCATAACACTTAAAATGACCACAATACAGATGTCGGCGCCAGGTGGACCATATTGGGCTGTTAATTTCTGATTGGATGTTTGGTTACTGCCGTACTACTTTCCAAATCAAAGTCGCTCACACCGTTTCAAAGACACCTAGTAACTCCCTCAGTTCTAGCATCTTTCTGGTACAATAACCAAATAGCCATCTTAGTTGAGCATGCTCATTGAGCTGTGTTGCTGTCATTAGGTCACAGGCAATTCAATACAAACTTCAGCCACTTAAGATAGAAATATATAGAGGTAAAACATAAAGCTTTGAGAAGAATTGTTACAGATGACACTTTCACATAACAAGAACTTTGCTGGTGTTTGTCATCATGTATAAACTATTCAATTTCATACCCAAGAAACTAGTTAAAAATGGTAAAAATGAAAAGTTTGATTATATGGTTACACGGGGAAATTAACAAGTGGAACGGAGAAAGGTCACTTCCTGTATTGAATGACCTCTGACCTTAATCGGCCTGTCTGGGCTTGTTAAGATAGCGACTTTGCTTATTGTCAATGGTGAAATCCCCATGACCATTCCAGCTGCACCCATTCAGTCAATGGTAGCCAATTATTTTCCGGCATTAACTGTCATCGTACGGATGATCTCAAGTTTTACCGTAGGTTCCACGCTGTTGTTCCTGTAATCCAATCGTCACGCCATTAGGTTGCCGCCTGGTTTTTTCACTGTGGCCTCATTTTTTTGGCTGTTGTAAATAAATTCCTACGCCAAACGTAGTTCTCCGTCATCAATGAATAAAAGTTGGTTTTTATGTGGGCAGCAAAGAAAAAATGTTCTTGCTCCTCTTCAAATACATGATAAAAACAAAACCACCCGTGTCCAACGTGCATTATCCGCGTCTCCGACTCGGGGGAAAAACGGCTGCTGACCTGGACTGAAGACTCAAGTACTTTATTTTCCCCTTTGTAGATAAGCTGGAATGTCGGCGCAGTACGATAGCGACGGAAGTCAAACTACATGATCATGTTCTCCTTGAATGCCCAGCCGCAGGACATGATGTCACTTGGAAAAGATTGACAAGCACAAGTGATCCAAACCCGAAACGCGTTGAATGTTGCAGTCGAATATTGCAATTGTCGAACGGTATATACTTCTTCTTTGTATTGCTTGTCTGAATATTCTACATCAAACATGTTTTATTCTCACTGATGCCCAATGTGCTACCAGCAAGCCCTTAAAATCCCATGTGTACCTCAAACATTTGACACATTTCCTGGTCAATTCTTGAGGTCATCTCAATTCCAGGATTTGGTGGTTTTTGTTTTCTGTTTTGTTTTTTGTTATTTGCTAGATTTTTTGCACTAGACTTTTAAGGCCATGCTTTGCAACTCAATCATCATGTGTCGTTTTTGATAGAAATATCCATATTCATATCATCCCACATTAAACCAATGGAACTCTTTAATTTGTCATTCTCTGGAGTAAAGTGAAAGTGTAATGGGTACCCTGCAGCGGATAGGGTGGGGGGTCTTCAAAGAACGAAGAAAGAAAGTCAGTTTCCTTGCTCTACTCAAGATACATCGACAAAATCCGATGAACCTACAAAAGTTTGAATCCTACTTCGCGGTGCATTGCCCCCTGCCTGACACAAGAGACACTGAAGAGACTTATAGTCGATGTGTCAATTCACGTTGAAAGAAAAAAGAGGATATTCCACCTACTAGCCTTTTTCTGTTTTTTAATTACTGTTTTGTTCACACACACACACACACACACACACACACACACACACACACACACACACACACACACACACACACACACATATATATATATATATATATATATATATATATATGAACAGAACTGGAGATGCCTGTGTGATATATATATATATATATATATATATATATATATATATATATATATATATATATATATATATATATATATCACAAAATCTATCAGATCAACGGCACTAAAATTGGCGCTGTGAACGTAGTTTTGCAGAGTGGCCCGGTAAACTTCCAAACAGGATGACTACCAAGAAAACTAGCCAATATTTAAACCTTCTTAAATAATGATTTGTGTGGACAACGAATGCATCTCCTTATTACGATGAGGAAGTAACATGCGGGACGTTTTATTCACTTTTAGGGTCGTTGCTTTTCGTTAATGTCCAGAAGTCAGACGCGGGCCTATATGAATGTATCATTCATGGTGTCTGGCGCAGCTGCGGAGGACATTTCAGAAGAGTTGACGTGACCGACTGTGAGTGGCCTTTCACGCCTTTTTCCAGGATCCCTGGCACTCGTTAAACAGATCTTCTTGATAGCAAACATAATTCTGTAAAATAACTGTGTAACTTTACTTTTTCTCGGTCAAACTTTGTTGCCCTGTTGCAACAGTTACAGCAAGAGAAACCGACATGCTGCTGTACACACACACAGACACACACACACAATGCTATGTTGCGTATGTTTTTATCTGATAACATCAGCCACGATCGCAGCTGTCAGGGATTTGAGGCAACAGTGAGAGGCATGATATATGGTTAAAGTCCTGCATTACGACAGATCATACCCATTCTACAAAACAATTAATTGTTTTCATGTTTATCAAAGAAAACTCTGACAATTTAAAAATATTGCAATGATTTCAGATTCAAAATCCCCGCAAAAAGACTGTTTTCATCCTGCAACGACATGCTTAGATTGAAAGAAATAGTTCCAGAGTTTAACGAGGTCAACAGCTTTTCTGGCGACACTTTTGTACAGGAAAGCGCTTGACGTAGTCTGGAATCCCGGGGCTCACCAGTTAACATGGCAACGCAAATTGTTTTCGGTTTAGCCGGGTTTTTTGTTGGTTTAAAATATGTATATTTGCCTTGTGATTGTCTTTTTACCTACAAGCTTCCGTTGTTTGTCAGCAATTGCCCATTGTGTTCGTTCATGTGTGCTCGGGAAAATAATATCACAATATTTTGAAGACACAAAATCGGAAACCTCGCCCAAATTGTTGCTGAAGTCTAAGAACAGGGTTCTGGCTGTAGAGGGTCAAATATTGGAACTGCATTGCATCTTTGCAGGATGGTAAGCTGCAATTTAAGTGCAGAATAAGCCAATGCACGTATTAATTCTGATTTAATATTCACTTGTGCTTCAGTTGTGAAAATTTATTAGTGATGTCGACTATCTTTTGTATGTTTGATAGCTTAGCTTCTTGGTGGTGTTTTTAAACCTAGCTATAATGCATATATATATATATATATATATATATATATATATAATATAACGCTTCTGTAGGATATGATTCATTTTAATATTTTGTTTTCACGTTTTAAGTCTATTGCTCAAATAAAATACCTCAAATACCTCCTCCCCATACACATGTCATTTTATTTGTTGGATGTCATGCTCTTAATTTCACACTGCCGTAGAACTGTTTAAATTTCGACTAATCCGACGTAATCTGTGACAAAGAAGGTCTACTTTGAGAATAGCCCTCTTTGATTATCACATTATGCCTTTCTAATTGTAATTTTCGCAGGCCCACGCCCAATGTCACATGGAAAAAGGGCTCCAAAACTCTAACACACCGAGGACCAACATGGAAGTTCACGGTGTCAGCTGACGATGGAGGAGCTTACTACTGTTCTGGAAACAACGGCTTGGGGCATGCCTTCATGCAGAAGGTGCAACTACTGGTCGAATGTAAGATCACTTCCATTTACTCTTTTTTTTTCTTTAAATTAGTAATATCATAAATTAGGAACGATAAAATATTGCATGTACTTCGTATTTTTTGTTTGTATGCCCGGCATGACGTTTAAGATTCGTTTACTTTCCAACGAACTGACACTTTCATTTTGCATTTTCAAACAGGGCACTCTGATTTTTTCCTTTTCTTTTATAATGCATTTTTGTGTGTGTAATTTCTTGCGTCACCACGGCTGACTAGAATTGTTTCACATCTTGTCGAAATATAATCTAACGATGAAATGATGCAAATTTGCGAAAATGGCGAGCATATGCTAATTTGTAATAAAGCGTCGGAGTATCAAACTTTGGAGACCATGTGTAGGCACGTGCCGTTACTATGCATGTGTATGACGAAGCAGTGCATAAAACTGCTGTGTGGATTTGTTTGATTTGAGACACAGAAATCTCCCAGGCAGGCGTCCATCATAAACGAGATGATGACGAAGCAGCAATTTTCACATGTTTTTAAATATTGATTTAACATTTAAAAATAACAATATTCCTTCTCAAGAACTACAATTGCTTTGATATGCACACGAGGTGTGAATGTGTTCACAGAATGGCTAAACATGTTAAGTTAAAACTTTACCAGCATATAATCTGACTAAATCTAATAAAAACGGTGGGGATATTTTATTTTTGGTTCAGTTATGGAACATCAAACTTTGGTACCATGTGTCGATAAATGATACCATTGGAGAGGTACATAGCAGCAACGCAGCAGATACAGTGTAATATTTGGCCACTGAGTGGCGCTGCAATTGTTGAATGTAATGCGGTAGTTTTACACATAGATGGTCACCAACTGAACCTTCACCAATTTGTAAAGATGATGAGGACATTATGATGCACTCTGCCAAGGGGATTGCACAAAAAAATCCATTTCCCCCAAACTCAGCAAATCGCACTTCTCGGCTTTTATAGGCAATGGCGGATCCCGACCCCATTGTTACTATTGACCTGGATTGGCTTTGAAAGGTCTAGCTGGTATATTAGTTTATATTTTGGTGCTGGTGATTACAAGGGCCATCCTTAAACATTAACAGGAAAGTACCCATGAGGTTTCTTATGGTGTTGTTAATTTTGGCTTTGCATGACCGTGAAAGAATGAGTTAACATATTGGCTTTTTTCTTGATAATATAGAACTTTTAGTCACGTATGAGTAAGCATTGATACAGTGCATATATAGAGCAGTAAAATTTCACTCGAATAGGTAACACATTCTAAGCAACAGAGCACGAACAATTTACGATCCTCTTGTTCACTCATTCACTGCTAATTGTCTCGCGCCCACAGTCCGGCGCCCTCGATCAGAGAGGAAGACCAACAACGATAATTAATATTGACACAGTTCTATTTTTATGATGCAAATCCCTGTGATTTGATGGGTGGATGAAATCACAGACCAAACTCCAGAACTGGCCCATGTCTGTCTGCATGGTTTATTCCTCCTATAGTTTGATGTAAATTTAACAGCAAACCTGAATGAACTGAATCCAAATTAATCGCATTTTGTCACTGACAACCTTTTACATGGAATATCTGAAGTCTAAATGTCATAATAAGTTAACTGACAGTGTCAATGAATAGCTTCGTCTGTTTGAATGTATGGGTTAATATAATTGCAGATAAACTGCATGAGATGATATGGTTTTTAAATATGTTTTGATATGTGCAATTATTGTGGTTTTTTTACATACCTGGTTTTGCTCAGCTTCACCAACGTGGACAAAGAAGCCGCAGAACATCAACATCACACAGGGTGGCAGAGCTGTATTTGAATGTATCGCCAAGGGAAAACCAGAACCGCGACCAATATGGTATAAAAATGGCAAACCGATACAAGGTGAAATTTGTTCGAAGTCCATTAAGTCATGAACTGGTTATTCTCATGGACATGGTATGGTAACTTGAAGGTCTGTGTTAAATGGAATGGAACTTATTCTGATGTACGTATTCTCAAGTCAAAGAGTGACCAAATAATTAATTTTCAATATTTTGCTTCATGGACTTCTTTGTAAATTACGGGATCTAAATCACAGAATAAAAGTTGGTGGTTGTAAGCTGAAATCCGTGGCTTACGCTGATGAACTAACGTTACTTTGCAGCACGACCTCTGGTCTTTAGGCAATCCCGAACACTTGTGATGCTTACGCTGGTAGATTGGGGGGGGGGGGGGGTTGCATTTAGCGTTAAAAAGTCCAAATGTATGTCATACGAGAAATAACATTTTCTTTAAACGATCCTTTCTTATAGTTAGGTGATACCGGTTCGGCAAATGAAGAGTTGGACCTACATTGTTCAGAGATGCATCAGCAAGAGCCCAAACAGAAAAATGTATTGCTAACTGCAGACGCTCTTTTTGTAGGTGTAACAGACATTGGTAGAGATGCATTGGTATAAAATACCCTGGTCTGTCAACGACAGCAAAATATATTTGTCGAATATGGCCTTGATGCACTGTCAATAACTGAATCTGAAACCCTTTGCCCCCTTGAATTAAGACTGAGTCAACAACTTTCCTTGGCATGGGTTGGGCACTAAGTGCCCAACCCATTCCCCAAAAAGCTGTTGACCTGGGCCATGAGATCTTGATAGGGCTAATCTACAATTCTCAGTAAAATTGTGTTTCATTACTCTTGAAATTAATTGAAAACACTGAAGCAGACGACATTTGACCACCAGCATGTATTGGCCGGGTTAAGAGGTGAAGGGTTTATTATTTTTAACCTTACATTTGTGCAAGAAAGATTACTGGAACAGGTGATTAGGTCTTGAAAAAAGATCACGCCACTCGAAATTATTTACAGGCAATGCATAGCAAGCCAAACAAGCATAAACTTAAGGAAAGGCCAGTTCATAATACTCATATATTTTCATGTTGATGGTACAATACGAGAGCTGTTGGCTCCCTTACTTTCCTCAAATTTGTACGGGAAACACAATGCCTGGAACATTAGTAGACCAAGTGTTAGCTTATGCATTATCTCCATTGGATATAATAATTCAAGCTAGTGCACATACAGTCGTATTATTCCATTGACATAAAATAGGTAACAAAGAACACTGATGCAGATTAAGATAATGGCGAAGCAAATGTAGCCTTCTTTGTCCCTAAACAAAATGATTCATCCTCAAATTTAAATGTTCAGTTGGACGTTGCAATATGTACGGTATGATTTTATTTCCAGCGTATGACCGTGAGAAAATTCGAGTTGTTGGCAACAGACTTGAAATACGAAATGTATCTCGTGAAGCAGACTTAATGGCTGTGCAATGCAACATATCCAACATCCATGGACACTTGTATGCGTCAGCATACCTTAATGTCATGCGTGAGTAACCATGCTTTACTTTTTGAAATGCATAGAACAAAACCCATTTTTGGGGGGCAAAACTAGTTATACAAATATCTCAAGATCTTCAAAGGGACGCATGCAGAACATTTTAAATTCATACTTTTTCAATTCAATGTTAAGGTGAAGGTCATGTTTAGTGCTTTCGCAGGAGCCTAATACGCCACGCGGCAGATGCCCTTGTGGCATAGAGAGCATTGCTTGCCAGACTGTGACAAAAATTCAGCATGACGTCACGAAGCAAGGCAAGAGGTAGGCATTGATAGGTCTCGTGTTCGTGGTTCAGTTTGTTTCAACCTTTTGCATTGAAATCTAGATCGTTCACTTGTCATCCATTACGTGCATGCGTGCAGAAACCATGGTATCCACTTCTACAGACAAATGTGTGTGTCTTATCATTTAGTTCCTACAAAGATCACGGGGCCACCTGAGGATACTCTTCTGCAGTATCCCAGAGATGTCGTCTTCCCGTGTGAAGCAGAGACGGACCCTGGGTCCCCGCTTATTGTGTACTGGTTATACAACAATAAGCGGATTCAGTACAGAGAAGGGAGAATATTCCAAAGGAAGGATAATGCCCTCGTTTTGGTGACCGGAAATGAACCACAGGAAGCCAGGGGCTTGGCTGGAAATTATACATGTGTGGCATCCAACCAGGTTAGCGAGGATAAAAGGCAAGCAGGCCTTTTACTTGCTCTGGACACGGGGATTGATGCACGTCCTGTTAGCAGTGAGCAGCGAATACCAATGAAGAGTAGGCACAGACCTTTCTTTATGCACTTTCTATCATAAGATTTGACACTGGTTTAACTTTACCAATGAGAGAGTGGTGTTTTCATTATTAAACCACGATACCCTCGAAATATTCACAACAATAATAATGATAATGATAATAATGATAATGATAATAATGATGATGATGATGATCGATGATGCGGATGATGATGATGATGATGATGATAATAATAATAATGATAATAATAATGATAATAAAAATAATACTAATAATTACGATAGCAGCGCTCATGATGCACAACTCTTGTCGCAAAGTACTTGCATTTTAGACAATTTTATTAATGCTTCATTGTTATGACGACGCCTGATATTGACATAAATACAAAATTACTGAAGTACCTTTGCCTCGCATAATGGGTAATGCCCATAACCCATTTGCTCTGTCTGTTTGTCTGTCTCTCTCTTCGTGTCTGCCTGTATGTATGTATGTATGTATGTATGTATGTATGTATGTATGTATGTATGTATGTATGTATGTATGTATGAATGAATGAACTGGACTGAAATTTATTGCTGCATCACACGTACGAAACGTGAAATTTTGCAAAATACAAACATATACAAGCACATGTCACATTCACAATAAGAAATTATGTGAACACCACATAATGACGACCAAGTGCATAAATACATGCAGTGAACAATTTATATAAATCAATAGTACGCGGTGCTACCTCGCTGCCCCCTCCTGCCCCCCCCCCCCCCCCCAATAAAAAAGGTAAATGAGCAATGTTGAACTGCTCTTTGTGAACTGCGATGTCAGAAGGGTCTCTTTTCCATGTTGGCCGTAAAAAAAAAATCTCCACTATTTTTATTTTGTCTGTGTCATCAGACTGCATTAAAAAGTTGAATCTGTTTTCGTTACTCAGAGATGACATCGGTCGTTTCCACAAATAGAACATTCCTCTCCTTTTCTTAATTTTTACACTAGATCATAATATGAATTGCATCTTTCAGAATTTTTGCATGTTTCACCAACTCTTTCGTCAAAAGGTATTTTCCATGGTTTTCTCTGTCTCCTGGTTTAGACCTTTAAATTATGTGCACTAATTCTGTTACGTGTTATGTTTTTCCTGATAAATTGACATTTTGTTGCCTTGAAATATTAATGTTTTTTTTTTTTGGGGGGGGGGTGGAGTGTATGTATGTATGTATGTATGTACGTATGTATGTATGTATATGTGGGTGTATGTATCGTTGTGTTTCAGAAATATTGTTATACGCGGGGACGACAGGAGGCGCACTTTTATTGGTGGTCATCCTCAGCGTGTGTGCTGCGTGCAAGTATCGAAAAGCTGGACAGCATGAATCAGACACAGAACAAGATATACGATTTTCTTCTTTGGAAAAGAAAGGTAAGCGTGAAAAAAATGAATCCGTTCTCGCTCAGGCGTCATTCACATCGAGGCCGTAAAATGTTTTTTATCACCTATTACAATGAGGAAAAATACGGCTTCACATAAAAAAAAACATGAACAACTTGACAGCACTGTAAATTTGTTTACTCATTTACAGTTAAAGCATGAAACTTGATAGTAATTGTTGTGAGGCTGTCTTGCTTGTGAAGGGGCTCGCGGATTGAGATAGACAGATGAGTGCAAGTGTTGGTACGTCACATTTTATTGCATTTATTGTCACTTAGTAGCTTGATACACTGTTTACTTCAGAAAAAAATTATTACAAATTAAAGCTGAAATGCGTGACAACAAACACGGTGTAGACAACGTGATCCGGAATCCAATGCAGGACCTAATATTCATCCTCCAACTGTCATTACCAAGCATAACGATTAAACTTATGAAGTTGAAATACTCCCCTCCACGTACACACACACACACACACACACACACACAACACCGACACCACCGCAACCACCAGCACTATCACTACCACTACCACCATTGCCGCTACCAGAACCACCACCACCATCAATTTTTAAAACACCACAAGGAGATGTGGTCACTAAACGAAACAGGTAAAAAGACAGTGGTCAAGTAGAAACGCACCAACTTTACGTCAAGCAAGATAATTTGTTGTCAGTCTTTCCTATTGTTCGTTTACTGGTATTTATATGAAAATGATATCACTGACCTGTTATTTAGCTATCAGAAGTCCATTAGATTAAATGGTAATTAGTATTTGTTAAATCACATTTTCTTTGCTCATTGGGGCCAATAGTTGTCCCAATCTAAATACCTTATGTAACAATTTATTGTTAAGTATTATGTCAGTTTATTTAGGTGTAGTTAATTGAAAAGGCATGCGTAATTAAGGACATGAATTTACGTTATACCCTGTTATAAATTCAATCAAATTGACACGAAGGGTGATATGAGTGAAAATATGTTCTTTGATTCAGATGTCAAGAATCCGATAGACAGGTTTGGTGACGTGAGTTTGCGAATATTGATTCGTGAAATACAGATTTCTCGAGAGCAACTAATTCTTGGAAAATTACTTGGTAAAGGTAAGCCGATGGTTATATCCCTTGAAAGATAAATACCAGAAATAAAAGCAAAGTGGAGCATCATAGAGTGCTTGAGCCGCCGTTCTAGTAGTATACAATGACATGAAAATCGGACCTAAGCAGGTATGGTTTGACAAATATGCTTGGGATCGAAATAACAAAGCAGACAACATGTTTTCGGTTAATCCAGATTAAAAGCACACTCGTACCGATAATTTTATCTTTTATGTCGAGAGATTCTATTCCGCGTCCGATCCGAACCTCATAAAGGGTCCAAACGTTACAGTAGATTGGCAAGATACACAAACTGTGGACAAACAGCTTCCAGGATCTCTTACAAACTCAAGCCAACCCTTTACATCATTGCACTAACAATGAGCTGTCTTTAAACATTGAACACCCATTTGACAGGCATGATTCTTCTTTTTTCAGGACATTTTGGCAAAGTCTTGAGTGGACTCTATGTAGGACCTAAAAGCTCCAGTGATGGCATGAAGGTGGCTATTAAGATGCTGAAATGTAAGCGTGTAGTTGGAAATGATAAATGTGAAAAAAGGCTGGAAACGTTACTGGTGGGAACAAGGCGGTACAAAATACATTGTTGTATGAGTTGTATAGTTCTATTTCTAGTCGAGACATTGGTATTGGTCATCGTCTTATGGGTCCACTGCCTTTAAATACATGTGGTCCGTGGACCCATTCAGAGACCATTTGAGCAATGCGTGTGCAGAGTCTTGTTTCATCAAGGATGTTTAGCTAATAACACACAAAAACCAAATTTACACCTGGGTAGTGCGCACTTTATGCTAATAAAGCAGAAAGTCAAAATGCCCGCCTTATACGACAGTACGAAAAATGGCCCTTCTGTAAATACTGCAGATGAAGGAATTAAGAAAGAAAGATAGAACAAATAAAACAAAACAGTTATTTGATTAAAACATTGTGCATGCATAATTTATCAACCTGTTGACATTCAGATGCACCGACGCCGGTCGCGGAGTTGTATGTTGGTGTGAACTGGTCCATATACACTCATGGATAAACCTCATCTAAAGACTATTCGAGTTTCCAATTGTATCTGCATGCATTTTCCCTAATACAATTGCCACCAACTGGTCCATATAGATCCATACATAGACCTCATCTAAAGACTATAGTTTCATATTTTATCAGCATGTATCTTTTCCCCATCACAATAGGAGTTATTCATATTTAACAGTATTAGCTGCAGACCGGCGATTTACTTTCCCATATTGATTTCAGGTAAAAGTGGGGAAGATAATTTGGTAGAGAAGTTTATACAGGAGGCAGTATTGATGCGCGACTTCGACCACCATCATGTATTGAGCCTGATTGGTATTAGTTTTGAGACAGATGGTAGCCCCATGGTCGTTCTGCCTTACATGGAGAATGGCGATCTCATGACTTTCATCAGGAATGCAGACAGAGTGAGTGTCAGCTTTATAAGTCCACATCCTACATACTTACGTATCCGATCCCTGACTCATTGCATACCATCATCCTAGGCTCTCCGACCACAGATCTACCTAGAGTAAAGATGAGGATTGGATATCTTAATTCTCCATGCACAGAAGTTTTGTAAAGTGACAACATGCTACGTCTCAGGTCTCTGAGGTTTTGTATTGTTTGGCAACTCATGCTACCGGGCGTTTAAGCGCAGCTACAGCATAGGCTGCCAGGCAGTGCCAAACCACTGACTAAACATTATTGCCATCATAGTATGGAATGCGTGGACAGTGTCGATGTTGAGACATATTGGCCATATTAATATTCCTGCTGTCTGGGAAATCCGATATGGAATGCTAAAACGTCTGCACGTGTACCAATACGTACTTCGAGTGCACGCTTTTCAATGGACAATTACATACATAACGTATGCAATTTATCTGAGATTTATCACTATGACTTAGTCTTTCCTCTTCTGTTCACTTCTTTTCTTTATTTTAATTTTGTTTTCTTTTGTTTATTTTATTACGGTTTTTTGCATCTAAAAATAGACTGTACATTTCGAAGTAGACTAATGATCCATCTTCTTTTGACTGCATACCTGCATATTTTCTACACAGACAATTACGGTGCTGGATCTGTTAAAGATGGGCCTGCACGTGGCCATGGGCATGGAATATCTTGGGAAGATGAGATTTGTGCATCGAGACTTAGCAGCCAGAAACTGCATGTATGTAAAAATATACATAATGAGATTACCGTTAATGAATGATCCCTTCAATTGTTTAAACTAGACATTACTGCAGAACTTACACTCAGATAAACCACAGCACATTTTTGAAAAGAAGTCTGCTTGCCAATTGGATGAGAGGTCGTCAGGACAGGTGTCCAGTTGCTACACGTAAAGAACTGTAATTGAGCTGAATGCTATTTTCTTTTGCATATTACTGTGATCACCTCCTTGTCAGGTATTCGTGAGATAACCTTTTCCGTCAAAAATGAAACTTGGGTGTTTTGTAGTTCATATATGTATAGGTAAGTATAGCAAAGATCACCATTTTAATTCACTGAACCAAATAGATTCGTTTAAACATGAAACGATCTTAATTTTTCAGAAATGAAAGAGATTTAGTCTGCTTAAGCCTTCGAAGTTACAAATAAATATTTTATCTTAGGGTTGACGAAGATTGGAACGTAAAAGTTGCGGATTTTGGCTTGTCACGTGACCTCTACAGCAAAGAGTACTATCGCTTAGAGGATACGCAGGCATGCATTCCTGTACGCTGGATGGCACCAGAGAGCTTGATGTACAATACGTTCAGCACCATGTCTGACGTGGTAAGTATTACGTCACTATCGGTACAAAAACGTCGGTGTGTCAAACATTGCGTGTCAGATACACTCTTCTGAATGGTAGCAGCACCCTTCCTATTGTGCACCCGCCTGGTGAACTTCAGTTCTTCATAGCTCTTCAAAATTTGGCACAATATCTCACAGTTTGGCGACTTATCATGTCTCAAAATTATTTCATTTCACCTGTGGTATCATCACTAGTCACGGAATTTTATTATAGACTGGGTCCCAGCAATCATCACCATATTTATATAGGTTGTACCTACATTGAAATTCCTCCTTCAGTACTGGCATTTAACTATAACGCTATTTTGCTGCAAAATTTGAACTCTACTCTTGAACTACACGTTGTGGTGAGTGTGTTCCATTTTCCTAATTTATGCAGATCTTTTAGTCCTTTCCTAGTCATCTACAGACATAAAAAATACACCCTACTTTGCTATTCATGACTCTTCTTGTTATTGCTGTTTCTGTCGACCCAAATAAGTCATCACTGGATCCATCTGTGTATCCTAAAAAATTCTCTTGTGGCCATTGCCAAGTGAAGGAAGTTCATTGGTACATCTCTTACCGTATCTGGTGACGTTAAATTCACATATGTCCCAAATATCTCAGTTAGCTGTCCTTCTATTTAAATAGCCTCATTATGCAATCAGGTGATCGCCACCAAAATCTGGGCCCCAACTGCCATCGATTTCCAAGTGGTATAATGCAGCAATGCTGTTAAAGCCAGTGATCCTGCATTGCAATTTGATGAATGCGATTACTAGGTCCATATTCATTTGGCATTGTCCAGCAATACCTAATGATCTTATATGCTTATCCCTTGTTTTGTTTTGCCCACAATGTGGACTGACTAGTTTGAATCCCTCCCATCTATGGAAGACATTCACTTGCCACACTCTTTCTCCACCTTATTTACTCCTGATACATAGGAGTCTGGGTAATAAAATCTTGATCAAATCACACCACCCCCACCCCCTTCAACGCTTACTTAGAGAACACTTCGATCAAATAGACATAATGACCCCAAAATATCGCCAAAGCGATCTTAATAAACTTTAACAGTCTCAAAGGCAACACTGAAGCATCCCAACTACACTTTATTCTCCAAGAACACAATCCTGATTCTCTCTTGCAAGTTAAAACTGAGTTGGATGACGATGATCCCACCTACTTATTTCTACCTAATAACTGCCAAGCCATAAGGACTAACAGTAAGATTCTTGGCAGTGGTGTCCTTACCACTTTCATAGATAACATATTTTTTCAACCTTGAAGACGACCTCCCACAGCATGTGAACTACCCTGGGGCTAAGGTCCACTTTGCAAATACTGAATTTATTCTGCATCTGTCTATTGTGATTGGCCACCTGGGAATAATCAAGTACATCTTGATGCCTTTAATGTGTCACATCCTTTATAACAGACAGACTAAACCAATGCTAAACGTACTTAGCAGAGGTGATTTTAACTTCTCTGACATTAATTGGGAAGACTGTACTCTTACACAATCGCAATAGACCAGTTCATGGGACTCGGGTTTGTTCGGTTCACTTCGGGAAGCATCCCCTGCTTTGTTGACATTTTGTTCTCGACCACGCTGGTCGGATTACGTGAGGAGGATCACAAAGCAAAACATAGGATGTGCTTGGATTTAATGAAAAATCAACCTAAAAATGCACGTTTCACCACGGATGTGACATTTTCGGTAAAAAATTTGCACTGTTCAGCACAATCCGTGCTGCAGTCACTAGCGTTAGCCGTAGCATCTGTTGTAAGCACGAAGGCGTTGGCAATACCCGGTCACTTTCTGATTGGACAGTCAGGCCAACAATGGGATGCATAGCTAATGACGGCTAGGAAAAGTTCGGTACAACTTGGTATGAACAGGTCTATTGGACAGAGCATATGCGGTCCTGTAAACATGGTCATTTACACCACTAGACCCGAATCTGGCAACATTCTTGACCTTGTCCTCACATCAAATCTTAGCCTTATTTCAAATGATTGTACCACTCCTGGCATGAGTGGCCACGAAATTGTCACTTTTGATATATACCTAAAACTGAAACAAAATATCAAACTTCCTCATAAAATACATCTATCAAAATCAGCTGATTGGGAAGGATTATAAAATGGCATAAACCATCTGTCTGGTTCATATTTCTCTGGAGATCCCTTCTCTTAGGAACTAGATGACAATTAGTTGTTCTTCAACTCGAGCCTCTTCAATCTTATTAATCAATTCATACCGAACGAGTATTCACTCAATAAAACTCATATTCCTCATATTACAAAACCCATAAACCTTATTAATCAATTCATACCTAATGAGTCTTCACATACTTAGCCTCAGCCTCCTTATGTCACAAAACCCACAAAACGCCTCATACGAAATAGTTACAATAGTTCAGAAAAAAACATTACCCATATATTCTTAAATGTCAAGCTCTATCCAGATAAGCGAAAGGTCCAAGAAACTGCCTGTACAATGGTTGTGTGCCCCCAAATTAGAATATGCCTCAGAAGTGTGAAATCCTCCCACTGATGATGTTATTAAAAAGCTTGAAAAAGATCAAAGGCTGCACCACGATTTGTGCCTGCCGACTGCTCAAGAACATCTGGTGTAACTTCAGTATTAACTGAGCTAAACTTACAGACCTCGAGCAGAGAAGGATGCACCAAAAACTGACAGTTTTCTAAAATAATGTTTGTAAATTGTAAAACATGCTTCCAGTGCTACATGACATTTCCAACTAATGCATGAAACAGGTGTTGTTTAATTTTCCCCAGATTTCTCCACCTGCGATATATGGATACAAAGGGAAGTTGCCCAATGAGCCATCTACAGGCCACGTACTTCGATGATCAAAATTCATATATGTGCAGATTTTTTTAGAACAGCGCCAATGGAATCAATAATTACTAGAATGATTTGCCAAAATTACCTGAAATTAGAATTACAGTCGATTTAATAGTTTGAAACACCTCCTATGTAAAATTATGAAGGGAGGGGGGGGGGTGACAAAATGATCCGTGTCGTCTTACCGACAGTTTAATGGGTCTTTTTGTTCCAAAAAGGTACACACACACAAAACGCAAATAGTTTTCATAGATTGCTTCGTTGTGTGTGGTCTATCATTTCAGCAAATCTGTAAGTCCGATAATTATCCCTACGTATGAGGGTTTTTTCTGATACCGACGACCTACAAATCACATGTAGTAAGTTCAGCCTGTAGCAAGATTAAAGCTCCTTTTTCAGTTTGGCGTCAGTTTTTGGAACGTCGTACGCAGTGAACCTTTATAAATATGCTCAGGCCTTATGTGACCGCAGCTGACAAAGGGAGATTCAGGTCAAGGATCATACGACACAGGAAGGGACTTGATTTCGTTGAGATTTTTCACTTACAATGCTAACCAGAATAAAATAATCGCTTATCACCTCCGTGGGTCATTTAAGGCAACAAAGGTGACTGTAAGGTCTACTGACAATAACAAACACTTGAAAGTTCTCGCCCAAAAGAGGTCTTATCATACTTTTGAGCAGGACCGACAGATATGTATATATATATATATGTATATATATATATATATATATATATATCATGCTTTGTTGTCGATATGAAGCATATCAACGAGCACTGGATGCCATATACCAGAACGAGTGAGCGAAGCGAACGAGTTCTGCTATATGATATCCAGTGCAAGTTGATTACTTCATTTCATCAATAAAGCATGCTATAAAATTTTTATCTCATGTTTACGTCGATTTGTACATTTCAATACACAAAGCAAAAATTTGAACAACATTTGCAGAAAATTTTACTCCTCATCAACACAATTATGGATGAAACCGGAAGTGCACGATACATCATATCGCGGCACTATAGCTCTTAGGCCTATGGTACGATACTTATACAATCCTGTTATAGTGCTAAAATCGACCCAAACATGATAAATATATATATATAAATATATATATATATATATATATATATATATATATATATATATATATATAGACTAATGCACAAGTGTTTCCAGTGACCTCTGACCTAGTTCGAAAACAATATCAGCATTGTCAGCTGAGACACTGATTTGGCCTTTTTAGGAGTCTTTGTTTTTAGTAGTACGGAAAAATAAAGTGTCGTGTGATTTAAAAACTGGACATACCTTCAACGCAAGTGTTGACTAAAGGGTCCGCCATTTGCTCAAATCGAGGTATGGTGACACCAAAATGTAATCATTCATCTTGCTAGGTAAGACAACCATATTGCCAAATTTGAGTAAAATACATGGATGTATTCTACACATATCGCGGTAACGAGAATGTGCAAATACGGACATCCAGACCGGCGGATTGACAACCCAAAAACAGAAAGGGCCCGCCCCCCATGGGGCGGATCCTCAAAACAGTGTTGCATAATATACTGACTTTTTGTAGTCAGATTTTGAGAATGATGGGCGCAGGACACTAGTTATAAATGTTTCACTACTCTTTTGTCACACACGGTACATGTCTTATTTTCAGTGGTCGTATGGTGTGTTGCTCTGGGAACTGATGACACGTGGCGCCATGCCCTACGCAGACGTTGACAACTGGGAGATCAGAAACTACCTGCAAGCTGGACACAGGCTGGGACGGCCCTACTACTGTCCAGATTCTGTGTAAGTGAGCTTTATCGAACAATTGAAACTCTCACCTCCCCCCCCCCCCCCCACATCCACCCCCATCCCCAAAGAAGCAAAAAATCCAACGTATGCATTAACTATACAGAGGAAGTTATGCAGGAAACGTGGACTACTTTTTGCTTTTGGGGCAGGCTCTTTAATGTGATACCCTGCTGGAGGTCTTTGGTCAAGTGACAGGACAGGGTGTGTGTCATGTGTCTTGCAGATGGCGCTACTTGCAATCTAAGCCTGGTATCTTACTTCTTGCATGTAAGACCACAAGATGGGTAAACAAATCCAGCTTTGTTAATTGGCTGCTGGTTGTCCACCGGAAGTGGCTTCCCTTATATATTTTAATCTAATTCAACAAGAAATAGCGTCACATTCAATTCCCCTCCCCAAGCATCCTCTATTAGCGTTTTTTTTCATCTCTCCATATGACCCAGGCCTGGAAGGGTACCACTTCCTCGGCTGATAAGTGAGTGTGTGCACTGGCCCGCCCCACGCTAACGTGAAGACTCAGTTCGTCATCTGTTGGTAACAGCAATTACTTTCCACTCAATCTAAGTAGTTAGAGTAACACAGTAACATCACAGCTGTCCACCTTCACCCGCAAAATATTAATGAAATGACCAGAAAAGTGTGGTGAAAACGTTGTCTGTCCCTAAGTTTCAAGGCCTGAGTGCGTAAAGCCACACATATTTGCTCAGAAACATTGCTGTTATCAGTCTTAATTGATTAGTCAACAGTTGAGAAAAAGCAAATGAAAGATTACAAATATGTGTCCTCAATTGAAATCCTTTAGTTGTAGTCTAGATGACTCAATCGTAATGTAGATACTTATATGCAATTTTCGCATACAGCTTTGCACTGCAAATAATGATATGCATGAACTGTTAATCATGCGGACATTTTTTTCTATACTTGCAGCTACACCATCATGCTAAAATGCTGGATTGAGGAACCTGAGCAGCGCCTTTCTTTTACTTGCATAATTCAAGAAATTGAAAGAATTTTTGATGCACAGTATTACCATAAAGAGCAGCCTTTATACAGCCAGTGTCTCAAACGCGCAACCGACTGAAAAGCAAAGCTAGCACAGTAAGCAAATTTAACATGTAAGTGAAAGGGGAATTGGTATCCCCCCCTCCAGCCCCCACAGCCTCATTCTGGTTTCTGTCACCAGAGGTCAGTGGTGTTCCAAATATGGTAGGGACTTTTGAACAGGGTGTATACCAACATTGCAAGGTGCACAGGGCTCGGATGAAAAAGGGGTCTATCCCGCCCTGGCCTTGCTGCCGCTGGAAGGTAGCAACGCGGTCGGAAGGCAATTTGTACGGGTCCTGTGGGGCAGACATCACTCAGAATTCTTTACAGAGGGCCTAGGCCCTGGCGAGATGTTTGCACATCCAAGTTATGGATGAACTTCGATGCCGCTCAGCATAGGCAAAGTAAATAAGTAAGTAAGTATGTAGCCTTTATTTCGAACTCAAGGTCCATATAGAAACGTATACAGTTACAGATATAACGAACTAAAAATGAAAAGGCAAGAGTCACACGAGATATATGACAAATAAAAGATACACAAGCTCTAAGATCAAATAAAAGTTACAATTTTAAATACACACTAAAAAAGATCTAATAAAAATTACAATTTTAAACACCAACTAAAAAGATCAAATAAAAGTTACAACCTACACCTTTAAATATTTATAAAAACAGTCTTATGCCACTTGCGCCAGACGATTGAGCACCATCGGTTATCGCTGTTGACTAGATGGGCAATGAGGAGGTTATCACAGTGGTTAATTCTCTTCAATAAGCTATTTACAATTTTCGCTGGAGCTCAAGATACGATGGAAATCTGTTTTGTACGAACATATTGCTTGCTGAGCAAAATTTGGGATATCCAACGAAATGCGTTATTATAACATACAACAAATTTGCTCATACTACACACCAAGAACTTTACCCACAGCTGTGCTGTATACAGGCTTGTACAGTAGGAACGAAAGAGCAATATTTTGATGTCCATAGAACAATAGAAAAATTACGTTTAAACATGTTGGCTCTGGCACAAAGAGAGCAATATTGGCGACCTGTGTTGTCGTCATCTGATACAGAAGCAACAATGATGTGACCAAAATATTTGAAACGATTAACAAATTTAAGCTTCTCCCCAGCAAGATTTACAGTGGGATTGAAACTACTTACTTACTTACTTACTTGCTTGCTTACTTAATTACTTACTTACTTACTGACTGACTTACGTACTTTTATTGGTCTGTGCGGGATTCAGAGTGTGCTGCGTTCCGCTTCGCTTCGCTCCGCTCCACTGCACACACTCTGAATCCTGTTCAGACCAATAATACTCTATAGTCCTAAGGGGTCTTTTATAATTATCTTTTATCTTTAATTTGGAGTTTTTTTGCCAAAAAAGTGAAATTTTCAAAACATTGAAAATTATGAATGGCCATAACCTATGCGTACCCTTAGCCAAATCATGAAGGTATTGTACCTGCACGTTCAAATCAATTATTGTATCGTCTCCACAGGCGGACTGTAATTTGCTGGAGTAATCGCCAGGTTGTGAATGCTTTTGGAGTGAACTATGATGGGCAGACAATATCACAGTAAAAGTGGTCTTACGTGTACTAATACCACCTGCAAAATGCGACTTCGCTTATTATGGCTATGATTAACCGCTCATTTACTTGTATTTTATTATTTTGATAATATTGTGACGTCTGTAGTGACCATATTTTTGTGGTTCCACGCATAGTCAAAGACCTCCATAGGAGTGACACAATTACGATCATTCAATGACCCTGTATATACAGATGTGGCCACATCGGTAGATTTGTTGTTATTCACTGTTGTAATGGAGCTGATTGAGTGACGCGGTGTTATCATTTTCAGTGTTGTTAAATAGGAAAAGGGATATTGGAGACAAATTGTGAGAACGTTTTGGATGTGCTGGAGAGCACGTAGATAATACACATATTGTTTCTGATTCATGTATATATATGCATATGTCAGCAGCAATGCTCTACATGTGAAAAAAAAATACCGCGTCAAATTGCTGGGAGCTTTCTTCACGTTCTTGATATGTAGTAGTTACAACACAGTTTTTGTTTTTGACCGAAGTAATATGTTACCGTAGAAAAATTACTTTAGGTAAATATTTTGATGGTAGCAAGATGACGCAAGAAATTCATAACAAAGTTAGCAAAATCACGATTTGAAATTGTGGTTATGTTAATTTAAGAAAGGAAGATTTAGTTTCACAGTGTACAATTAGGAATGTAAACACCTTTACATAGTAACATGTACACATTGTGAATTTTTTGTATGGTCCTATCTGGTATTTATTATCGAAGGATTTTGGGGTGTAATTATTCATCAAGAGATAATACGATTACAACCTGCAGATGCTGTGTCCGCGAAATGCGATCGTGTTTCAAGTGATATTCTCACAATCACGTATGTGATGGTACTCCCCTTCATGATGTTTCTAATACCAGTTAACACTGTCCCCCTTGAGCTGAATTCCATGCTAAGGAAACTTGTTGACTGGGAGTATGTTACCTTGTCCTCCATGAATTGAATTCCATGGTAAGGCAAGTTGTTAGCTTGGGGTATGTTATATTGATAGGTTTCTCCTTCAGTTCTTATCCTAACTGTTTTATCAGTGTTTCAATCAGTCAAAAAAAACATTGAAGCAAACGACATTTTAGTGGCCACCAGCCGGTTTTGGTCGGTTCAAGTGGTAAAAGGGCCGTGAGATTGACTGGCTTGTCTATTTTTCTAACACGTTTATGCGTTTCATTATTATTATTATTATTATTATTATTATTATTATTATTATTATTATTATTATTATTATTATTATTATTATTATTATTATTATCATTATTATTATTATTATTATTATTATTATTATTATCATTATTAAGTACATTTGTCAGTGTCATTAGAATTTCGCTCCATTTGATACGTAATTTGAAATTAATCTATTTTATCTTGTACATATTTAACATTATATTACCAAGTGCCCTGAATTCCTGCAAGAAAAAGAGACCGTATCAGCGTCGACTATCTCCGTAAAGCCGACTACTCTTTATAAATATTCTATTATGAAATATTTTGAAAGAAATTTTATTAATAAAACTAAGCCAAATTGGTATTAAGACGTCAATAATACTGCAAAAAGCGGGTTGTATCACGAGACAAATAAATCTGCGTCCCTATTTGAAAACTGTTTTTAGTATTGGATCACAGATACAAATAAAGGATAAAACCTTAATTATTTTTAGAGGGTGTAAACGTGTCGTGGTGTATCGGGTTCAATCACAATTTGTCTTGGAAAAATAAATCACAAAAAAGCTTAGCAATTGAGCATATGCTGGTAACCTGTATTTTAATACGACCACCGATGCCGTCTTTATAGATTTATGTATCCACTACGGTATACGTGTATTTCTTAAGTTTTCGGTTGTTCGTTTTGAAAGCACACCAGAAAACCCTAGTCCACATGTACACTGTGTATGAAGAGTGCGGTTTCAATATTCAATCCTCGAATAAAAAAATGTACTTTTTTATATGTATTGTGTAGAGGTTCAGTATATGTTTTGGTAACGTGTAGTTTGATGGGGCCACTGGTGCCGTCTTTATATAATTTAATGTATGTATATATCCACTACATTATACGTGTATGTATTGATATTTTGCTTGTTCGTTTTGAACGCACTGCAGATTACCCTAGTCTACTTCTACATTGTGTATGAAGAGGACATTTTCAATGAAGATATCCCAGTCTATATTGGGTAAAAAATCTTTCAATTTTGAGAAACGAATAGGTAGAGATTCGGCATACGTGCTGGTAACGTGTATTTTAATAGGACCTCTGGTAATGTCCTTGTATTATGTATCCACTACGATGTACATGTATGTTTTAAAGTTTTGGTTTTTGTTGGGTTTGAACTCGCAGAACATTTCCCCAGTACAGGGACACCGTGTATGAAGAAGATGTCTTCGAAGAAGTTATCCCATTTTATCTTGGGATAAAATCATAACTGATTTTGAAAAAAGAATGTACACAGATTCTGCCTGCACGCTGGTAATGTGTATTTTATAGCACCACTGGTACCGTCTTTATGTATTATATATCTATGTATCCAAACTTGGGCGTTTGATTGTTGTTTGTCTTTAACTAACAACAGGTTACCCCAGTCCACTGATGCTTTGTGTATGATGCGGACGCTTTAAGTACAGTTATCGCAGTTTACCTTGGAAAAATCATAAAATCTTTTTAAAATATTCAGATATTCAGCGTTTTTGCTGGCAACGTGTATTTTTACAGGACCACTCGTACCGTCCTTATATAATAATATTATTTATGTATCCACTGCGGAACACATGTATGTCCTTAGTTTTGTAGTTGTTTGTTTTAATTGCAAAGGCAGAATAGATTACGAGCATTCCATTGGTACGCCATGTATGAAGCGAAAGTTGTCAATAAAGTGATGATTTTTATCTGCATAATAGTGTTATTTATTTATTTATTTATTTATTTATTTATTTATTTATGTTTTTTGTTTGTCTATTGATTGATTGATTGATTTATCCAGCCAGCCAGCCAGCTCGCTATTAATTTGAGTATTTCTTGAGCCGCAATGGTCCGTGTAATGAAATGGGTACCAAGTATATGGTAGTTTCAATGTCAAATGGTCCGTTTTCATATTTACTATTAAGTAACCCGGAATGTATTCTACTAAGCACGAACACTAACTATGGCATATTTTTCTCTACAAAGGAAAGAGATGAGGATACACACGAGTGAGACTGCATAACACTTATGGATCAATAAAACTTCATTTTATTTTAGAATTACACTACACGTAGTTATAACAGGGCTTGTAGACTGGGCCTTACTGGCTTCACATTTTGGCATGTACAATTTTTACAAACTGACATCCATATACAGCAACCATAATGCCATATTTGTAATGACAAGTTTTATGAAGCAACCCGCTTTAATCTACATGTAAGCTTTGTTGCTTTTCTTTTAGTGAAACTATGAATTTGTTGCATGTATAAAACCTCTTTTTAATGAAGTTGTCTGACAATATCTACAAAGACTAAGGCATATTTTATTAGATAATATTGTAATGTAGTCTTATACCAGAAAAATAGCATGGTCTTTCGATTGAATTATAAATTGGGGAGTTTTTATTTCTCGACACAAGAATAACCCATAACATTACAACTACCACTACCGCTACTACGACCACTATTATCGATCTGCTTCTTTTTCTTCTTCTTCTTCTTCTTCTTCTTCTTCTTCTTCTTCTTCTTCTTCTTCTTCTTCTTCTTCTTCTCCTCCTCCTCCTCCTCCTCCTCCTCCTCCTCCTCCTCCTCCTCCTCCTCCTCCTCCTCCTCCTCCTCCTCCTCCTCCTCCTCCTCCTCATTATTATTATTATTATTATTATTATTATTATCGTAGTTGTTCAAGCGACACTATCGCTTTACATCGGATGCATGAACAGGTCTTGGTATATCAAAGATGTGCCAATAATACAGGATGAATTGATATGTGTAACCAAAATAAAAAAGCAAATGAGACCAACAGTCCTATCATCACATTCAAACAAATCACACTTTTTACAATGGTCACTGTCAAGGTCGTAGTGCGTCGTTCAGACCACTTCCAATACTTTCAAGGAATATCCAGTAACTTGCATGATGTAAGCTGTATTTACATACGAAAATAAAGATATTTTGAAATGTCTTGACATATTGTACCGTTTAGCACATCTTTGGATGCATTTGGAAAGCATTGAAAATGATTAAAATATAGTTATAAATGCTTGGAGCGATTAAAGATAAAAGAATGACATGCCCCTATTTTGACGTAAATTTTATCCGCGTGTACGTGAACAGGCACATACATGTACGACTCTTGAAATATTAGAAGGCAATCTAAATGAATAATACCAAAGTGTACATGATCGCACTACAGTACATGCGCTTACGCACGGATTAATACCAAAACTAACTTCACATATGTTATAAGGGCTAAATTTTATCTGGTCATATATGTATACCCACCAAGGGTTCTAGTAAGCTCTCTAGCTAAGATATTTTTTCCGTGAATTGATCCCGATCTCTCTTGGCTAAAACTTGTTAGCCTTTGATCCATAAAAGATTTTCTGTTTAACCATCTATAAGGAAAATTTCTGTCGTTTAGTTACCACGGATTGGACATAAAAAAACATGCACGTATGTATGCACTTTTTCATTCTTCTCAACACAGCGCTGCTGCTGAAAGGTGCTATTTTTTGGGGGGGGGGGAGGCAATAACCATCCTGCCAATTGCCTAAAATTTACACAGAAACCCTTCTGGATACTTCCATTTCTTTTTCAGTTTGTTCAAGAGTTTGTGCAGATTTTTATGTATTTTGTGGGGTGGTGGTGTAATTTTCTAGTCTTCCAAATCTAGAGAAGTATTCTCTTTAAACCTGGTTGGATAGTTAGGTCGGGCTTTCCACCAAAGCTACCAGTGAGTAACGCTGTTGTTACTTTCCGTATCGTGACTTTCTAAGAAAAACATTATGAAAAATAAGCAGCCTATATAATAGCAGGGTCAGCATAGAATTACTGAAGAAAATTAATATACTTTATAGGTCATGTCTCCATGATATTTTAAATTGTTTCACTTTTATTAAAGTCATCATGGTTCTTTCAAAAACCGGAAATGGTTTTTGCTTATAAAAAAAAAACGAAGTAAGATATGTCAGTAAAAAAATCACAAAAATGTACACAATTCAATAAAACATGTCAGTCATTGAGCTATATACTGTACATTTAACATATTGACCGTTAAATGCAGTCATAAAATCCTTCATGATAAGATTCCATTTTGAAAAGCTATGAAGACTGTTCCAGACAGCAGCACCATTTTATAAAAAAGATCTTTAAAGAATGTCCTATTCAGGAAGCAGAATAAAAACATTAAGTCCATTTGTCTCGCCTGTGTTGTAAGTGGCGATGTCCCTGGGCAAAGTGATTTGGTCAGACAGATAGCTGGGAGCTAATGCACAAATACATTTAAACATTAAAAGTGCAGTGTGAAAGCATTCTTCATCACATCTATTATAATGACCTTAATTCAAATCTGAAGATCACTGAGCCTCTTTTTTGATAATGGAAGGAATATTTGAATCAGTAGGCCACATGTAGGACTACTTTCATATTAGAGATGATGATGGTCTTGTGTAAAGGACATGATGGCACTGTGTGGACATGACTTTGACCACATTTTTAATGCTAGATGCCATCCTTAGTGAATTTCATTTTAGAAAACTCTACATTCCTGTTGATGATTGTCCACTGTAAGTAAGTTACCTCAAGCTGGATTTCTTTTCAAGGTCACATGGTACCACTTAAACAAAAGTTACTTTTCATTAGGTAACTTGACAACTAGGCCAACCATAGCTTTGATGTTGCACATTCAGGTCGCAAAGAGAGGAGGACAGTGCCCACCAGACAATTGCTGCTTGGTAGAGTGCCATTAGTGTTGATCCAGTGACCACTTCTCCTTCATCCTTGTTGGGTAAAGGTCAGAAGCTGGACTTAGGGAACCACTACTTGGCTGTGTGGGACAACAACCACCAATGCTATGGTTCTCCACAGCAACTTGCTTGTGTTTGCTCATGCAGCAAAACATGCCACTTCTGTGTTGAACAGAGAGAAGATAAGTGCTGCTATACGAGCAGGCCTGGAGAAAAAGCAGGGCAAAGGCGGTAAGCTGTTGCTGCCAAACACCAGGCTGAAGACTCTTACTCTATTGAATCTTCACTCACAACTCCACTACAGAAGCCCAGACAAGCCCAGAAGGCTTGCTTGCATGCTCAGGTGGCTGACATCTCTACACTTTAACCCGCCCCCCCCCCCCGCGGAGTAAGGAGTAGAGATGATGTAGTCCCAAGTAGGGCGGCAAGAGATCACCTTCAGGATGTCATGAGCACCCGGCTCCACACAAGATGACTAGTGCTTCTTTAGCCACTGACCCAAGGGATGGCCCATACCTTGGAGTCTATGGCTAGGAACATGCAGCTGCAGACTGTAATGCTTAGGGCACTGATGCCCCCCCCCCAGCCTGCCACCTTGGAGTCCCTCTGGAGAGGAAGGCCAAACAAAGATTGTAACTCTTGAGATGTTGGTCTACTAGGTCCGATCACTCAGAGTCCCAACTGCATAAGCGGGCAAAGCCATGATGGAAACTTCCAGAACCAAAGCCAGTCCATGGAGTGCTTCCACCATAAGTCCAAGAGATCTGGTTGTTAGTTCAGGCATTCTGGAGCATGAAGGAAGTATCAAAGTCTGTGGTGGCACCTTCCACAGTCAGTGGGCCTTTGGCTCCTGTGGTGGTGGCCCCTCTGCACCCCAAGTGCCACCTCCAAATCCTCCACCTTCTGTGCCAGCTTTGCCTTCTGCACTTCCTGTGGGTATATGCCAGACAGTGCAGCTGGCAATTCAGCTGACCCCCACCTTTGAGCCACGTACCCTGCCTCCTTTGCTTGAGAGGCAAGCTGAAATCAAGCTCTGTGAGGAACAGTGCTTTTGGTTGGAGATTTTGTTTTCATCCACCCCTGCCAGCACTCATGACGTGCAAGGAGACCCTTTCGACAAGCATCTTGCTGCCTCCACGTTGAGTTCTCTGAACTCCAGCTGGATCCTTCCTGCCAGCAGACCACTGACTTGGCAGCAGTTGTGGCCCCTGCCTTGAGACTTCCAGAGAAGAAGTAGCTGTGGAGCCACAATTAGTATACTTGATGCTCCTCTGTCTAGCCTCACATGGGTGGAGCAAGTGGAGGCCACAAGGGAGGCTGAGAAGGCATCTGCCGAAGTCATTGTCACTCCCTCACACTTCAGTGACAAATGTGTTGCTGTCACAAGTGGCTGCCCCATCGCCTGAGAACCATCAGTTGTTCAACAAGGTTTGGGGTCACGCCAACCCCTTCACAAGTCCCGAGTCTTCAGACCTTGACACCAAGATGGAGGATGAGCTCCTGTTTTCAGATTCATCAGTCAGCTTGTCTGACAAGTCAACAATCATGCCGTTTTCACTCTGAGCCACCAAGCTCCATGGCGTTTGTGATGGGTGGGTGGGTGGGTGGGTGGGTGGGTTGTTGGAACCTGCTTTCACCACCATGGATACCATCCCAGCTCTACCCCAGGATTTTGATCATCTCAAAGCCCTAATTAAAAAGTCTGGTAGGAGACCAAGCTCTGGTACCACCTGAGAAGGAGAGGTGCGGGGCCGTAGCGATGTCCTGCCGGGGTTTGTCCCTGGAGGATACGTTATAAGACCAATATACCCTTTTCCTTTTGTAGATGAGTTCAATGACCAGATTATGGCTAAGACTCACGGCAGACAGGTTTCTTTAGCACCTCCAACTCCTAGCTATTTGCGGCCAAGATGACACCTCCCCTAGCCATACATTCACGGAAGCTGGTACTCTGTGCCAGACCTTACCATCTACATGGACCTTCTCTGTCTGGGAGGGGACCCCATGTGGAGGGCTAGATGGCATTTGGCCTTTGGCCAGTGCAATCTGCATCTCTCATAAGCTGGTTTGAACTTGAGGCAATACACTTAGGGCTTCTGCACTTCTTCAACCTAGTGGAGCACAAACAAGTCCTTATGATATGCAACAAAAAGAACCTGATTGCCCACCTCCACAGGTAAATCAGATTGCCCTCCTGGAAGCTGATTGAGCTGGCCAGATGCGTCACTGGATGCTGCTCTGAACACGAAGTCCACACACACACAAGGCATGTCCCCGGACAATAGCATGTCCTGGCTGACCAACTCTCAATGGAGAGGTTGCTCCATCCACACGTCGTACAGGCGATGCAGGCTAGGTGGGGCACCCCACGTGTGAATCTATTCATGACAATTGCAAACTGCCAGTTTACCTGTCACCTGTCCTGGATCCCCAGGCCCTCACAGTGGATGCTCTAGCACTGAAGCAACCTTATTGTTCACACTTTTCATCCTCCACACATCCTCTGGTCCTGCGAAATGTTCAGTCCCATGACTGCAATCTGATCCTTGTGGCACTTTGGTGCCCAAGGACAGATCAGTCAATGAACCTTCTGGAATCAAGTGCAAGCCACTGCTACATTGACTGGCATGGCCCAAAGTTCTGGGGTAACTGCAGATGAACATGTTCCATAGGAACCCTCAAGTGTTCAACTTCCACACTTGGCAGTTGTTGCACAGCACATCCACCACAAAGGTTCTCGTAATTGGTGAGATAGAATTGCCAGAGGTGGGCTTCGGTCCTCTTCTCTGATGGTTTACTCAGCTTGTTGGAGGTGTTTCTAGATTGGTGCGCCAATCGGAAAATCCACCCATGGTCTCCACACATGGCAGACATTGCCAACTTCTGCTTTACCAGTGGGAGGTCCTTGGCAAGATCTAATGTAATGCAGAGAGATTTTATTCAGCCATCCCCTCAACCCTCACAAACATCCTGGACATTCGTATTGGGAGTGATCCTTATCTGTTGGCACTCATTGCATCCTTCTACATGAATAGGCCAGCAGACCGACAGGTCCTTCCCAAGTGACCCCTACCCTTGGTCTTTGCCATGCTGAAGAAGTGGCCTTTTGAGTGCATACAGACCCCCCCCCCCCATGGGTGGGCCTCAAGTACTGGATGTGGAAAACTTATCTGCTGTCACTCGCTTTGGGGGCTGGAACCTCCATTCCAAGGTAACCCCGAGGCAACACTTGGATTTCCTTGCAAAGATCCAAGTGGTATTAGATCCAGCTTTCTGCAGAAGAAAGAGCCTTGAGTCCCATGACACCACTGCATTGGTACCTCCATGTACCGTTGGTTTCAGGGGTTAGAGGTCTGCTCTCATTTTGCCCCTTGGTAACCCTGGGAAGGAGCTAGTTGGTCAAAACACAATCTCTTTATGAATTATGCAGATGATCCTTAAGGCCCAGGAGAATACCCTGGACAGGCCCTCAGCCTTAGAGCAAGTCTCAGCTAGATCTCACAGGGTGTGAGCCTTCAATGACTCCTTGGGCCAAGGATGTCAACGTAGTCGACATCTTCTGGGTCTGCCCCTTGTGATTGTCTATGGCCTTTGCTGAGCACCACTTGTGTGACATGATTGTGCTAGAAAAGGCCATGTATGCTTTTTTGGGTGTTACAGGCTCCTTTGCACAGGTTCCCAATATTTGTCTGTCAGACTTACCTGGTACCCTCAGGGCAGCCACTGTGTTCCAGTTGATGGCACCCTTCAGGTGTAAACTTGAATGCTGTTTAAAGGTCTGCATCAATTAGGGAGTAAACCTGGGGCTAGTCTTGTACTTGTGTTTGGAAGATGTCCCCACTGCCCAGAGTCGGCAGACCTAATTTCAAACACTGACTCATGGAACCATATAATTGGCTCCCTGGTGCCTGCCAGTTCACGACCAGATGAGTAGAAACTGAGAGCATCTAGCCATGTGGCAGGCAGCTTTCATGTTGGTGGGTTATTAGTGCGGGGGGGGGGGGCAGTGGGGTCGTATGCTCGTAAAACCCTATATATATATATACATATATATATACATATATATATATATATATATATATATATATATATATATATATATATATATATATATATATCATAACATCTACCACAGTGTCTTCTGCAAGACCAGCCGAGAGTTAACAAATAACACAACAGCTGGTTTTTGTATGGCGTTTTTTTCGACTGAGCCAAGACGCACCTACCATATAGGTATTAACGAGAATATGTCCATGCACCTACCAACTGCACGAAATCCCTATTTCTGAAAAAGAATGGTTCAATTGAGGCCAATATGCGTGAATGACGTGATCGACACGGTCTAATTCATCGTTTTTTTTTATTATGTAAGCATAATAATTTATTATGTAGCGGCAAATATCTTAATTATCTCAGCTGTATACTATTTTTGTTTATATATATATATATGTATATATATATATATGTATGTATGTATGTATGTATGTATGTATGTATGTGTGTGTGTGTGTGTGTGTATTTCTGTTCTTGTTAATCTATTCTATTCTATTCTATTCTATTCAATACATCCTACTAGAACCCGTATTTGTTTTTCCAACATGCAACATAATTAGCATGAATTAAGGTATCTCTTGACTACTATGAAGAACCACGAATACTGCGTGGGGCCGACAAAAGGTATTTGCTTTAGGCCTTGGGGGCCGCCTGCTGTTAGCAGATGTGCATATTTTATTCTGTACATTTTACATAAACCAATTCATATGCAGGTCATTCTAAAATGAACCAAGTAAAACATATAAACATGGACACTGACTATAGGAATGAAGAGTCATAGATTTATGTAGCTACTTTGTTGTTAATTAAATGAATAAAAGCACCTGATTCATCTCATGTCAGATAAATTCTAGTCTAGGGGTGCTTGAATTTTATATTTCGGTTTATTTGAATGTAAAATTTCGGCGATCTTCGATGTAAATTTTGGTGTAATTCAATGTATTTAGGTGTTTATACCAACTGCAGTTTACTGTCGATCACTGTCACGACTTGGCAGGCATACACGATAAAGAGAGAGCATCACATATGTATATCTATATGTATCTTTTTCTTTGGTGATAATATGCATATAAAATGACATGCATAAAACTGAAGACTTTCATAGGCCTACGACATGTGTTAGATCCTCCAGTGATATATTTCCATAGTTGCCAACATTTCAGGTTCCAAAATCAAGAGGTTTAAACAAGGGAGTGCAAGTGTAACCCAGTATGGTTTAGCAGCCGAAGGGTACCCAAATTTTTTTTCTTGGTTCATTTTTGAACACTTGTCTTGCAACAGCATCTGACTGATCAAGCCTGGTGTAATCCTCTTTCAGGCAAGCAGCCACACAGAGCTACCTGGTGGCAAAAGAGGATACTACTGCATACTTTTCATGCATATGTGTATTCACAGGTATCAATTGTCTTAGTAGATCAGGCAGTATCCGCCATATTGTCTCCCCTTTGTTGCTGCAACTTGAAGACACCGGGTGTCCGCCAGATGCCCAAGCAAGTCTAAACAAAGGAATCACCAGCCCCACTTGTGATTGTGAATGTGAAAAGTCCAAACAAACTTTTCTTTTTGATATTACAGGTGAGTGTCTATTTTACTTTATCCACTTTATTTTACATGTTTTTTATAACTTTTGTAAGTTTTATTGTCTCTGTAAGTGAGAGAGGCACAAAGCACATGGTCACCCAACTTTTCGTTTGTCTGCAGGGGTAAGTCTCATTGTGTGAATGAGTGGGCAAATGGTTCAGATAGTTTGAACAAAGTGACCAGGAAAAGATATTTCACTGTTATTCAAAATATTTATATCACATTATGTATTTTTTATTCAAGTCTAATGACTCTACAGAATTCTGTGGTGTAGAGCTCTTTTGTTTAAAATTTTAGGCCATGTGGTACAAATAGAGACAAGTGAAAAGTATTGTCAATTGAATATATAACCACTATGGCCACCTTTCCAAATTGCTGGGCAAAACTGGGCTCACACATTAAATTATTTTAAGTTTATCCTGTAAAGTATGAAACATTATGTTTAATTCTGTTGTTACATTGTAAAACTTAGGAAAACAGAAATCGTGAGAGAATTGTTTAGTTTTTATGAAACAAAGTTTTTGAAATCCTATATCTAACACTTTTATGAAATTCATGAAAGTAAAATAATGTATTTCAAAAGCAGAAAACAAAGAAAAGGTTTACTTGTGGAGAGAAATGTGAGTTATGTTACTTGAGCAGCCCATGCTGTCCTGTTAGCTGGGAGGCCCTGCCCCTGAAAGTTGTCTGGACAGGTGTTGCTTCTCGATTCGGAGACAGGGCACTCCTCAGTAGGCTAGCTGGTGCTGCCTCTAAGTGGCAGAGTTTTTAGTTATTTTTGTAACTACCCTTTACTGCTGTCACTTTGAAGACACCGGGTGTCCCCCAAATGCCCAAGCAAGTAGAAAGAAGGAATCACCAGTTCCACTTGTGATTGTGAATGTGAGAAGTTAAAACAAACTTTTCTTTTTGATATTACAGCACCAGAGCAACTTCCCACACACCTTGTACATCAGTAAAAGCTTTTAAATCTGTACATCTCTGTTGTTGCCTATCACTGTAGAACTAATTTCCTACCCCAAATGACCAGGTCTGTTAATTTACCTGCATACCAAAGTGGTCATTGACTTACACAAGGACTGAGGAGAAAGGGGGGGGGGGGTCGAAAGGGCAAGCCTCCCTCCCAAGCTTTTCAAAAACTGTAGTTCATATGGTGTATTTTGACGACATTTTTCAAGATTTAAGTAACTCACAATTTGCCTCTATATTGTTAATAGCATGTTTAAATTGTAATGAAATACAACAGACAAGCATACATATTTATCCGAACAAGTCATCCGTTTATTCATGTGGCATTAAGACTTACAGCTTCACATCATGATGCGTTGTATGCCCACATGCACAGACTATGTTGCAGAGGCATTTTTCTGTCACAGAAACAATGATGTGACAGTTTGCAGTGGATCTGATAATGTGTGACTATTCCGGGAACTTTTATATATATATATATATATATATATATATATATATATATATATATATATATATATATATGGCATGAAAGCTTACAATTGCGGTGGATGGTAGTCATGTTCCAAAATGGTAGCCAACTGCATGATTCGGTGGAAATGGCAAGTGCGCTATTCACACTTGCTGCGCTAATGCGAAATTCCGGTCCGAGGTCCCTAGTTCAGGTCAATTATGGACCGCCAACCGCACCACATCTTACTGCGCCTTACCGCGCCATGCCGCGCAGCTTATTTTGGACTGAGCCATGTGAGTGAGATCAGATGGAAGACATTGGGGCTACACAACTCCAGTGGCATCAACTCGATAGGCCTTCTGTCTGCCCTGCGTGCTTTTAGAATGCTACAATGATCATGAATTTATGGGGGACGCAGGGTGGGTGGGGGGGGGGGGAGGTGGGTCTCTGTGGCATGTTGAGCCGTAGGATTGTCAGCTTGACAAATCCACCTGAATGAAGTGGGGGCCTAACGTTAGACAACAGGAACCCATGGTCGAAGTGGTTTTCCTTCATTCCCGGTAAGGGGAGGGGAGGGGAGGGGAGGGGGGCGCACATACTCAACATCAGGGTGGGTGGGTGCCTCGGACATTTGTACACAATACCCTATTTTAATCCTACACCAGATATAAAAAGGTACCCTTTTTAATCCTGTATTGTGTTGAAAGGAGTGCTGCACTGGTGCATTCTGGTGCATTTTGGAGACCAAAACTTCAATTTTAAACAAGTTTTTGCATATTCTTACTTCCTACAAAAATCCCCCCCCCTAAAAAAAAACTTACTAATTATGTCCTGTATCCGATATCTATACATCCAGCTGTGTACATTTCGGGGGCTTTTCTAATCCTGGGAGTAACAAAAACAGGGCCTTTCCCGCGGCACATACTCAGTACAATCGTACATTGGAGTACCCCCCCCTCCCCGCGCTTCATTATAAAGCCCATACTTTGTACCTATACGGTGCAATCATTAGGCTCTGTGTTCTATATCTCAACATAAAGACCCATACGCCACTAATACTGACATGGAAATACACATACCTACGCCCACTTCTACTCCTGTTAGAGAGACACGTTACATGACAGATAGTACTCCGTATACTTGCTATGCTTGCAATCTGCTCGCATCATTGTGTTGCGTTTGTGACGTCAGTACCCAAGCCGCTCCGGAGGGGGCGCAAAAGAACGATAATTGACGATGTGCGCATTTCAAAGTGGCAACTTTAAAAGGGGAATAAATATACTATTTCAATTCTGCAAGTTATAAAACAAGTAATGGATCTGGACGGAAGAACATATTCACTTCCCATGTGTGCATAAACAATTGTAGCTATGAAAACCTTTAAATTTGGTGAAAACGCAAAGGTTAATCGAGATAAAACTTGCAAATTGTAGCTAAGGAGGAACACTTTATAAATCCCCAGTCATGATAGAATACAAAGGATTGTTGCCTTATATCCGAGGCCACTATATACCTTCCGCCATCTACCTGTCAGATAAGAAGTTCTGTGGATAAAGGAGCATCAATCACAGATTGCTTTTGAGTGTTGTCTAATTGACGTGGCTTTAAACACTTGTGTCTGCAATGAGGGACGTTCCCTTAGGTGCCAGTACTGCTTCACAAACTATATATTCACGATATACCACTTGTTGTTAACAACCAGTGACAAAAATAGAGGTTTGTTTCATTTCGTTTACCTACCGGGGGTCTCCATCTGCAAGTATTAACACCTCCAGGGTACTTTTAAACAGTGACGTCATAAAGGAGAGCGTGCCCTAGTATCAGTCTTCTCCTTTTTCTCCTTTTTTTTCAATTATTAAAATAATTTTCGTCACATATTCCTAAAATGTTAAACACATCTGAGCATATGCCTTTTGGAAGCGGGCGGTAGCAGTCAGCTGCGGTCCCCTGCCGCGTTACAGTATTCCCTGGTGATATGTAATTGCTTACCTTGTGTAATTACTGATGCCTCAAATGGTGATGATTTTTGTCCGCAAAATATCATAATTTGTTTGTTTGTTTCCTTCCTTGCTTGCTTGCTTGTTCCTTTTGTTCATTGGCACGTATTGGTCCCTTGTCAAAGATTTGTTTGAGAAGCAACAAGCTTCGAATAAAGCATCTCTGGTAGTACAAAACTATATTTTGACTTGAGTTTACTTTATATGCTTCCGGAATGCAAAAAGAAAATAGAAAATGCGGGCCACCAGGCATACTTTTCAGATAAAACATCACTCCGAAAGAAATAGTTAAGCAAGTTACATCAAACTGATTTTAGGGTCCAGAAAGGTGTGTAAAGCTTATAGGAAGCTCACTCATCCATTTATCAGTCAACAATTTACACAATCGACATGTCCCAAACCGTTCAGCATGTGACGGTCATTTATCAGGTATTTGTTTCTTCCACATGTTGCCGATGTTATTTTAGAAGCTTCATAGGATGTCTGTGCATTATGGTGAAAGCTTCTAAAAAATGCCTCATTTGCGAAATTGTTTTGCAATTAAATGCAGGACTTTCCTCCGCAGGTGGACCACTCTACCCAGTGATTTTCTCATCTCCAATGCCTAGCGAAAGCCCCTTTGCTGGGGTAAGACTACTTGATCATATAGTTTCAACACAGGCACTTGCGACAGAGCAAGGTTTACATGGTAAAATGACACGAAAATTTAAGCTGAACAGGTTTAAGTATGGAAGGAAAATGGCCTCTTAATTATCAATGGAACCTTTCATAAAATGTTAAATTTACAACAATAGGTTAAGAATATTTAAGGGCAGTAAAGCTTGCCTAATCAGCGAAGTGTCTGCCATAGTTGAAACGATGGCGTTTTTCCCTTTTAACACCACACTTGTATGAATGGTTATATCCCACAGAGCCATATGCTGTGGCATTATGAGCACATGCTGCAAAATGTACTCAGTTTAAAGGTATCACAAACTACTCTGATGATTATCCCCACCTGCCATAGAAACCGATTGACACCTATGCGTGTGCGGCGGTCAGTACACAGTAACAAATACTGTATGAGGGTCTCATTTATTTTGCCTGTACAAAGTTGCTAACATCTTCAAATAGGCAAGGTCAGAATAAGCTCTAAGGTGTGTGTTTGCCCCAATGCACAACTGAATACACAAAGATTTGGAGGGCTAGGGCTGTGTATTCCCATTACTTTGTATGTTGAAGCAACCTTAAATAACCCAGTCACTTTTGTAGCTGTGGTTACATGATTTTCGTGAGGTGTTTCGTTTTGTTTCTTAATTTAATGTCTCAAATTTAGTGTTTCTATGTACACTAGTTTTTAAGTTACTAAGTTTTAAGTTACAATGTAAAGTAATTGGAATACTCAATCCTAGCCCTCCACTGACTGCATTGCCCACTTTTAGGCAGTTCTTGATGTTAACCTTCTATTCTCGCCCTTAACCATTGAAAAAGCCTGTTACATTACCGATATTGAAAGGCATACTAATCAGTAAGTTTTACAATGTATGTTAATGTTGCTCTAATTGACTTCAAATTTACTATGAAAAGTGGCAGTTTTAACATGCATTACCCTATGCCCACAGGTGTCCACCCCCGCGATGCCCTCTCCAATCAGCCTGAGGTGAGACAATTCTATGCCTTGCTGGTTCTGTGAAAGGAACCATTTGGATGAGACGGAAAGAAATTCTTAAAATGCGCATGAATTCAGGAATGACACTTGATTTGACAACTCAGCCTACCTATAAACATATGACCAGAAGCAGTCCCAGAAAAAGAACCGTTTCACGCTCCCGCCTTCTGCGTATATACTCCTCATTTTCATGGTAGAATTGTGTGATTCAAGAGGACACTGTTTTGTCAAGCTATGGCTACATCGGAATTTGTACCCGTGGATCTCTCCAAAGAATGATTCTCCTCCGGAAACAGAGAAAAATAATACGCGCTTGTCTGTCAAATGTAGTCATTTCCGGTGGCTGTTTGCACTACCTCCTGTGGTACCAAGTATTTGTTTTGTAACAAAATTGGCAAAGCCCTTTTGAAAAGAAAAGCCCATACATTTTGGTTCTGTGTTGCTTTGGAAATTTGTGACTGCAGCTTCTTTATTCGTCGTCTATGGCCAGTAGATCATCTAGGGAAATCTAGGCTTTAATAATTGTCAAGACAAGAAAATATGAAAAAAATATAGGCTTTTTTCAATCTATACTGACTTGAATCATTTTTACGTCCAATATTTGAAAAACAAATAACGGAAATGATAATTTAGAAGTCTTGACACTTTATATTGTATGCAGGACAGACGACCACCCGCGTAACTCAGATCAACTATGATATTAGATTCTTAATTTTATGCATCGAAAAGATAATCAAAAGACAGATTTTGTTTCATAGTTAAAACGATTTAGGCATAAAAAGCAACGATGTAATGTATTTTTCATTTGATCTAATGATCAATATTCACTTTAGAACTCCATTTTGGCCCCAGGAGAAAAATCGCTTTGTGAAAGTTCGTGTCTACCAAACAGTTTGTTCAATTATATGTACTCGACACAGGACACCTGGCGCACGTCACATTCTGTCATGCTCCTCTATATACTTAACTTGTTTCACAAAAATGACACATTCTAACAGATATCACGTTTTCCAATGTATTTTACTGGGAAGGTATAAAGTAAATTAATTAACTTATCCAGGCTCAGAACCGGGGATTTGTGGGTTTCGGATATTTACTTGGCCACCAGCACACTCTCATTTTGCTCGTTCAGCTCATCCACAGATATGAAATAAGCTAAGCTGAGATTGCAGCATTGTGCGACCAGATTGTAAGATCGGCAGCGGAACCCTCTTTTTTTTTCTTCCAGTCGAGAGGTAATTGTTAATACAAATTCAAAGTTGTTCCCGGCACATTTGTGTATGTACATCACTTTAAATACTCGACAAATATGGGACTTGGACCAAAGAAAATATAAGGTACGGGTTATCCAGTAACATAATTTTTAGTTTTATACTTCACAGTGATAATTTATACAGGTATTTTCCTCTTCAAGAGCAATGTGGTATCATTCTTCAAACAAAATAGTCGATCGGAAGTAGTCATGACAATAAGAGTCGCCACCTGAGGCCTGGGATAAGAAGTATGGAACTAAAACTTTCACGATAGAAATAGACTGACTGAGCAATACCTATGTACAGAATGCATGTTTCTCCTGTGCTTTTGTGCTATGTTGTCATTGCTGTAGACTACGTGTACATGCACATGACATATATTTCCATTTTTTGGGGGGCGGGGGGGGGGCATAATAAAACGTAAATACACAATCAGACTGACAATGCTCTCGTGTATTTTGTAGTCTCCGACTGACCTCAGGCTCTTATTGATAAGGTGCAAACGATAATTGCCAAAAGTCACGCTGCGTGCAGGGCCGCTCATTCCAAGGTTGTCGACAATATCGGTTTCCTGCTCAAACCGTCAAATGGCGTCTGGATACAAAATATCGTCTGCAATATTTTTGCCTGCATTTCTCGTTAATATTAAATGACATATTGAGACAGCTTGCCCTGGGCCAATGGTTCTATGCGTCTAATTCGGGTAAAGGAAAGCTGTTCAGGCCTACGTCAGAATTGAGGTTGTAGGATGGTCTTTGTATGCAATTATTGTGCTAGCATTAAAATAACTTATAATTTTGATAACATGTTTTGGGCATAAATGCTAATGACTTTCATTCTTTTCTGACATGCGTAAATGAACTTTTACTCAATTGAAAAAAAAGAAATACTCAAAACACATTATGTTGATACATGGACTTGGCAGTGAAATAGAGCTTAATTGTTTTAGGGGTTGGTGTGATCATGGAGTTTGTTTTACATTTTTGGTGCAGGATGTCCATTGTTGCAGTCCTTGTTAGGATTTCCCTCGGTTTGTACAGGTGTTCTAGCTGCAATTGTTTATTTTACAATCACTGGGATTGAACATAATGCCCGAGCTTGTTTCCACTTTAGTTATACACTGCCGGGTGGTTTAACCATGATAAGCTGTCCAGTTAGAAAGGGTACATATTGGTTCAGCGGTAAGTTAAATTGTTCTTATCTGAACCTGTACTATACAAGTTTAGTAATTATGGTTTGTTTGACTGGTATTCTTCTTTCATAATGAAGCTCTGCATTTATAAGCAAAGCTTCTCGTATTGAGGTAATTCATCATCTGCAACATTATTATTTATTCACCATTATGTGCCTTGTTATGCTGAATATTTAGCTAAGACAAGGACCCGCTACTCAGAGAGACATGTACAGGTAATAGGCTCCGAAACATGTTGAGTAGTTACACGCTGAAGACCCTTCAATTCATTTAGGCTGATACAGCCTATGTCATAATTTTACAGAGGAACGTGCGCAATCGTTTGTACCTTATCAATAATGGACAATAGTAATTCCATATATTAGACAGGAACAGGTCAACTTATGGAGAGTAAAATGTTCGGGCTGCGGAATAGGGTAATGACTACTAGAAAGTGGTTGTGGGCAAAAAGACACAAATACGATTATAGTTATATCTCTTTTCTGCTTCCTGCAAAGGATACGTGAACTAATTCCGTGCTTTCTATAATACTGTGTGTCACCATTGTATACGCAGAGCACCCCCACCCACCAGCGCACACCCACCACACCCACCCATCCCCCAGAATCAAACGTTTATGCAGAATGTACAAAAAGAAAGAAAGAAAGTAAGGAAGAAATAAAGGAATAAAAAGAAAGAACCCATTTGTAGCGCATATTTTGTATTATATGTTATGTAGCCTAAGTTAACAAATTCAAAAATTTGAAATTGATTCGTTGAATTTGACTTGTGGCATTAGTGTACAAAAATTGCTCTAATCATTGACTCTTTCAATGCGCACTATGACTTTAGTCGAAGTGCTTACGACGAACTACTCTCACTTATAATCTTGATGCTAGATTGGCATTCCCAGTGAAATGACCTTCCATTCGAGTACCGCCTTGTCTGTAGTTACAGATAATATAATGGTCTGGGTCATCAAGTTTGCTGGGCAAAAGGAGTGCTGAAGAAGGAGCGCTGAGGAAAGCTAGTAACTCAGTTCAAAGCTTGACACTGAAAGAGTTAGACAAAAATTCAAATTTCCTCAACAGGTGCGTTATTGATTTTGAAATGATAAAATGTTCTATAACCACTTTGCGACATGGTGTCAGTCTTAAAACCCCGTACTCTACTATCATGATTATGGTCGAAACACACTTATTAAGTTAATGTGTTTTAAATTAGACACGTAATAATATCTGTAGCAACTGAATTGGCGAGGTTTATCTTACGTGCATTCGACCAAAATTTCCACAATTTCACGAAGTGACTGTTTTTTTTCTTTTGTTTTGTCTTGTATTTGATGGGGGTTTTTTATATTTTTTTTTTTGTTTGTCATTTTTGTTTTTTGTTTTTTGTTTTTTTTTTGTTTTTGTTTTTTTTTTTTGGGGGGGGGTAGTTTGATGCGGTGGGGTTTTTTGCGGGGGGGGGGGGGGTAGTTTTTATAATTGTCATCTAAACTGCATAAGTGTATGTAGTTTTGCTTTTGTTCCCATGTATTGTATAAAATAGAAAGAGTGACGTTTTACAACAAAGGAAGCAATGTTATATTTGTTATGATCTGACTAGAATTTTTCTCCTCGCATTATGCGTATCTGAAAACAACTGAAGCCATTTCACTCTTTCCACATAAAAAAGTAGCCGGTGATTTTGCGTATCGTTTACTTTCTCTTCGTTTTTGCTTGCTCCATGTTTTTCATTTTGGGCTTTTCATGTTTTTGAATACACGCCTTAGGGAAAATGTTTTAGAATATCCTCCGTGGTGAAAAGCTATGAATCGCCTCATTAAACCAGTTCTGCGTCGAGAGCTTGCAAGAAAAGGCACTCTTGCCATAAACCCTGCGGTTTGTCTGTACGTCCCTGGTCCTGCTATGGCCCTTCAACACACACACACACACACACACACACACACACACACACACACACACACACACACATACACACACACATATACATACATATATATATATATATATATTCCCCAAACGTAGAGGGAAATAGATGTACTAGATCTCTACCCTTTTTACCTACATAGTGCTGCTGAGATTCTGTGATATTACTTATTCATCAACATTAGGAAATACCATATGGTACGTTTACATGTTAGTAATGCTATTACAGGGATAGCGACAAATCCGATAGAAAAGCATATATCTCAGTAATGATGGATTAAGGGATCGTTGTTGACACTAATAGGAAAATACCCGTGGGGTTTGTTGTGGTTTTGTTGCTGTCAACTTCAAGTGACATTCAAAGTTTAAACTGACATCTTGGCTAATAATTCTTTCACAGTGGCTCCTAGGCCCATGATCACGATTTAAAAGCAGTAGCTAGATACCTGTGAGGTTTCCTTTGGTGTTGATATTTTATGACATTGTAGTGGATCCTGTCACTTTTGGTTCAGAATAACGACACAAAAAAATGCGCATGAGAAAACTGATACATGTATCATAAATAACGATGATGGTGTCAATAAATGTGACCTCGATATTGTTCTGAAAGACACGGAACCCCTTCAGTCAGTTGCAATTAAGGTAAGCTGAGCACAGGGCTGTCGCAGTTTGTTTGTTTGATTGGTTGGTTTTATGTACGATTAACCGTTATTTTGTTTGTTTGGTTGGCATCTACCTGCAGATGTTGCAAGCAATAAAGTTTAAGTTTAAGTGTTGAAAACAGTAGTTCTATGCTTGTTTGTTGTTGCAGCTTCATTTGGTCTACTCTTTACTTTCTCTTGACACCAGGAACCACGACTTGAATTCCTTTGTCACAAATGTCATACAAATTGGATTCAGCAGAGCGCTACAAGGCAGCACGAAAATAGTTAAAGTAACTTGAAGACTAGGAGAAAATTTTGGAATAATTAAAATCGCAATAAGAAGCCCCAATCCCGACAAAGTATAACTGACAATATTTGCTATAAGTAAATAGGTAGCTGCATTGTTTTTACTTGCTCTTTCAGATTGTTTTTTGCTTTTTACTATTGTATAGACACATGCAGCGTGTCCTATGACGGTCCAAACCAAACCTACAACCTGCACAAGTACTAGGAAATATTTCAATACACATCCAAGGCCAACAACGTCTTTGAAAAAAAGAGTACACATTTCACAGAGATGTTTACCTTTTTCCGTAGATATCAAGCTGACAGAAATGCTAATAGATAAAATAACTAAAATTACAATCATTGTAAGCTGTTTTATGAACTTAGCCGAGATTGGCTTAATTTTGAAAACTAACACCAGGTTTATAAAGTAATCGAACGTAATCAGCGAAATAATGTATGTAGAACCGGATACAGAAAGAGTAGAGATAGCCAAGGCTGTTTTGCAAGGAATACTATTGCACCAAGCACGTCTAAACAAAGAGAAGTACTTATCATACTTTGAATTTCCCATCCCAATAATGATCATGTAAATTGATATTAAAGAATTAAAGGACGCTAGGTATGTTTTCATCTGTCTGTTCCTATTTGTGATTTTATTGACGAAACTAAACAAAGCCAGCAGGTTGAAAAGAAAACAGATGGTCAAAAGTACCCAATTAAAAATCTTCAGCACACAAACTGGGATTAATGGGAGACATGTTTTGTCAATGGCGCTGGGTGCATAACAGTCGTCGGCTATCCACTGAATGCAACAGAAACCTTCTTGACTGGCAATTACCCAATGTAGACATTTAAACCTTCGAAACAAACCTGGCTGAATATGGATGATTTCTGTGCTGGATAGATTAACTTTATTAATAGCAACAATACTCCCAAAGGATTCTTTGTTTATATCCAAAATTGTATTCAGGGAAAGATCAATGCTCTTTAGACTGTGAAGGCCCACAAATGCACCACTGTCAATGATTTTAATGCCTGATGAACTGAGATATAATGTTTTTAGATTTGACAAGCCCAAGAAAAAAGATGATGCTAGTCTCATGATGTAGTTTCCAGATAATGATAAAGAAAGTAAGGATTCTAATACCAAAAAACATCCATACTGAAATGCGAATATATGATTGTGATTTAGATTTAACCTTCGTAAGCCCACAAACATTTTGAAGGAGCTCTTCTCTAATTTTGTTAAATGATTGAAACTTATGTCTAAAGCAAATAAATATTTATATATACCTTTAGTTGTCCACAAATATGTCAACTTATTGTTGCTGAAAAGTAATGATCTGATGTTGTGCACCAAGTGAGGGACAGTGTTGTTGTAATTGTTTGAGCAATTCACTCCATGTCCAGAGCAGGCACATGCAGCAGGACAATAGACGTCACACAACAGCTCATCATCAAGCGAGTGTCTGCACTGAACTTTTCCATCACACAGGTCCCTTGGATGAAGGCATGTTGTTTCATGTTTGCAGTGAAACAAGGATCTGCATGATAAATCCACGCAGTATAATTCTTCAAAACCACCAGAGCAGTCCCAGACCATATCACAAACTTTTCGAATTGGAATGCAGTAAGAAAACGGACATTTAAACATGCCCCCACACTGGATTCTGGCACAGTGCTGGAGATGTACACCTGTTTCGCAAGCCAACATTTTATTGTATAAAGTATCATAAACACATACATCTGACCTGTGGAAACACGACGACTTGAGCCGCTCAGCGCAAGGTAACCAATTTTTATCACTGCAGCTGGCCGGATGGAGTCTTCCAAACAGATATTCTCTGACCGACTTCTGGACTGGAATACTTATCACCTGGTTCTTTCCTTTTTTTACAACATGTCTTTGTCGATCAACAGATTTTAGTCTGCAAAATTCATCAGATCCATCATCACAATCTGCAAAACCATCGCAAGTCTTTGAAATAGGAATACAGATGGCTGATGTACACTGAAAATACATGTACGTGCAGTATCCATCACACACGGCACATGAGGGTTTTTTTTTTCTGTGGGTTGAAGGTATGTTCACTGATTCATGGCACATGTCAGCACAATTCATCTCATCACTTCCCATGGAAAAATAGTCGCTGCAGTCAGAGTGCCCATCACAGACGTGGTGCTGTAGCATACACACACCATCCAAACATCTGTACTGCCCTGGGGCACAAACATGCGTCAAAATTGATGCTTTGATTTCACATAACACCCCCAGTGCTTGCCTTACACTCTTATTGTGAAGTGAATCATATAGGAGAGGGAGAAGACCTTGATCCCTGGCAACCACTTGACATGTTCTGAATGTGAAGAATGCACTAGTGTGTTTTCGAGAAATTTCAAACTTTTGCGGCAACACGGGAGTTATGCGAGAGCCCATGCGCACCCAAACGTGTGCTTGAATATTAAACCAGCCCCATACATCGAAAAGATTAAACAGTTCCTTATGCGTCTTACTTGCAGACTCAGTGAACAAAGATTTGTATTGTAATAAAAAGGGAGCATCACATGAATGATACAGTGTCTCATATTTCACTACATAGGTGCTGAGTAATAACTCGCGGTTCAGTTCGTTTGCATATGTAAACAAATTGGTAGGGACTGCTCCGATATTCTCCGCATCCAAATGCATGCACATTTGCATAGACCTGATAATCGAAAATGGCTCCGTGTGAAATAGCAGACGCAAACATTTATCATTTACCATATTCCAAGATTTAGGACAACTTCTGTTGTTATATATCAGTACTGAAGAATAATTCTGTGCATTATACCCTTGGGATCTATCATCCTTTTCACAAATAACAAGGGCATTTTCTAAAGAAATCGAACAATTAACAAGTAACCAGTTTGAGTAATCATATATAGTATTGATGACCATTGCTGCACAGTGGCCTCTATTCCTCCCATTAGTTCTAACATTATTCTGTGCTACATATCGTCCTGTCGTGCTTTTGGTATGAATTTGCCAATCTGTGAAGGACACAGGGTCGCCATTGATACATCGGGGATGATTTCCCTAAAAAACAATTAATGAACTTCAAGAGCACTATTCTGTACTACCAAAATTATCCTGCTGATTACTAGCGATGCGTTCGTCAGCATAATTCATTTCCCACACGTCACACTAAATGTGTCAGTTTGTGATTGAGGTTCTGATCCATTGCGTGAGGTCTTTTCCCTACACTGTAATTTGTCGTTGTATTTTGTCAATGTATATATACACATGTATATATATATATATGTATATATATTAATATAAATATATATATGTATATATATATCGGAATTTTACTTTTTACTATAATTATATATATATATATATATATATATATATATATATATATATATATATATATATATATGATTATAGTAAAAAAATAAAATTCCGATTAAGCACAGTTATTATTTCAGAATTGAATTTAAATATCCAAAGTCGAAATGTCAAATTTGATCAACTTCAACTGTTAATGGATACATATGCCAAACACGATTCTGCTTTTAGTACCATATGTATCCAAGAAGTCTGGCTAGAGAGAGATGCACCGATCATTTCACTTTTCCATCCAATTAAAAAAAAAGTCATGGCTCTTCTTGTAGTTACTTGTGTCCAAAGTTGTTTGTTTCATTAAATGCATAAAAGAAAAATGCTACTTGTACTTTGTATACTCCAAACAGAATCTTCAAGGGACAGTTTTTGGATATATCTTTGTAGCAAAACCACTCACTCCAATACTTGAGGTACTATCTTTTGAGTCACTTCACAAAAACATAGTCGAAGGTTTAAATCTGGACTAGTTAAAAATAAACACCAGACAAAAGTACGCAGAAAATTTTATTACAGTGTTATGAATGAGTTTTCACCCAAACTTACTTTCTGCAAGGCTTACTGACAGATCTACCACTATGAGTCAAAGCATTTTCCACTAATTTCTGGACCCAAATATCATGCAAGTCTGCCATTGTTCTATCTGATTTGTCAGATTCCTCTACTTCTTTTATCTGCATTGATTTAGAGATTAAGAACCAGGAATCCCACTCCAGTCAATGCCAAAACCAGGCATGCTGTTTCCTTACAATGTTTTGATATAGAGGAAAACACGGAAATTTTGTAATAATTGGATTCCACTGGCATGATGTTCAGTGTGAATTATGTTTTTGATAGACCATACGATATCTCTGCCAACAAAAAATGTCAAATTTAGCAAATACCAAAAAAAAAAAAAAAAAAAAAAAAAGAAAAAAAAAATCCCATGGGCTACAAACAGTATTTTTAAAATCCATCCAAATTTGTGACAATTTTGTACAAAAGAACAAAACAAAACAAAGAATTTGTTTTTAAATGCACGCCTCCCCCTTCCCCTACTGTCCTCCCACCAACACCCTTAAAAAAAACTTCAAAACATGTAATACAGTTTTGCAAAGGAAAATGAACGAGGGAACCAATTTGGACCATTTTGAAACACAAAAATAAATAGTTTTGTTCAACATTTATGATACCTGGGTGACCAAGAAAGATATTATATCTAATCTGTTTAATCTGTAATTCCCCAGCATCAGACCCAAACTTGCAGGTAAAGTCAGTTCAACAGACAGACCATTTAATACTATCTGAGACCTAAGAGAGAACATTCCCTCTTCTCAACAATAGATACGACCGAAATTATTGATATTAAGGAAAAAGTAAATTCTAGACCAGTACTGGTTATAACATATCAATTATACTGATTAATGGTGTATCGCCCTCATTATCCGAAAAATTGGCCTTGATTATTACTCAATTCCTTACCATTAGATTTTTTCCTAATAAATTGAAAATTACAAGCGTTGTTACCTTAAAAGAAATAGATACTTATACGCTTATGGGAAATTATGGTCTGATCTCTGTATTGCCTGTCATGTCCAAAATATGTAAAAAGCGGCATATAAACTAATTAATGAATATTTTGATTCACCAATTGCATAACAACGGCCAGCATGCCCTGAAGAACCTCTTTCAACCAACACTGCAACCCTTATAATTTTTTATGATCGAATAATGAAAATTCTTGACAAAGGTGAATAATCAATAGCCATAAATTTAGATCTATCTAAAGCATTTTACCCTTCGGATTCGCAAGTGCTTCTTCACAAACTTCATTACTATGCCTATGGGATTAGAGGCATTGCAGTGCATTGGGTGCCAGATTATCTTAGGAGTAAGTCTCAGTATGTTACTTTTGACAATGTCCATTCTGATGCTTTTGAAAGATTATCTTCTGGGGCCCAGGGAATTACTTTTGAGTCTGTCAATTCTGATATTTTATGCATTAAAATTGGTGTCTTACAGGGATGTATCTTTCATTTCCTTTTGTTTCTATTCTACGCACTCAAATAATATTTACTTAACCTCTACAGAAGGTGATTCTTAACAATATGCCGCTTACGCTACCCCAGGAAATTCCCTCCACCCACCCATTGTGAACTCACCTCAGATTCCATGAATAGCGAAATAAACAAAATGTATGATTGGCTACCAGCAAACAATTCTCCTTCAATGTAACACGAAGGAAATACATGGCAAGTCAGTTTCAACAGAAGTTTGCTTTAAATTTAAATTTGAAGATTGATGATGTCCTTTTCACGAGAGCAGCTAAGTTTGATTTTCTTGGCTTGCAAACACAGAAAAACCTAAATTGAAATGTATATTTAGATAAAATGATGTCTCCACACTGTCCTTATTGTTGATATACGATTCCCTTTTTTTCATATCCAAAGTATTAATTCTTTCTTGCCGTTACTCTCATGAACGTGTGTCTACATTGCAAACGACGTGCTGTTTTATGCGTAATGCTAGATATAATGTTCTATGGAAGTACTTTTTCACAATTGAACAATTTCAAAGTTCAAGATATGTTGAAAGCTAGAGGCTATAATATTCTTATTCACACACACACACACACACACACACACACACACACACACACACACACACACACACACACACACACACACACACACACACACACATAATCATTAGATAAGAGAGAGTACCAGGTTTGCCGATTGACCATACCTTTCTAGTTTAAAAAAAAATACATTGTCGTAGAGCTTTTACATAAATTCTAAATTTCGTTACACCGAGATAAAACGTAGGTTTCTGCTGTTTTCCTGTATTTTTTAAAGCCGAAAGAAGTAATATGAAAGCATTAACCATTGCTTCGAGTGTCCAGTCAATTGAAAATCCATTTGTATATTACTCTTATGATTTTGTATATTCATGGATGAATTAATTGTTAAAAACACTGAAAAAAGCATATAATTTAATAAATAAAAAATTAAATGTCACGCCCGTCTTTAAGTCTAATTTGACGGCCAGATACAAACTTTGACATCCACTTTGGTACATCAATATGCATACAGCATTAATCATGTAACTTCTTCACTTAATATCATTTAGAAATGTGGAGTTGTTTCTAGAATGGGATATATTTTTTTTTTATCGATATATTTATGGAATCCTACAACACATAACATGAGCTGTTACACCGAGTTGTATCAAGGGAAAGAGCTGGGCATCTGAGCTTCTATGTATTAGGCACCTGTAACCAATGTTTCGCATACCCACAATGTACCTTAGTTATTGCTTAGAGAAACTTGCTTGTGTAACTCGTATAAAATCATACACATATATGTATGGTCATATATATATATATATATATATATATATATATATATATATATATATATATATATATATATATATATATATATATATATATATGCGCGCCTGCATGCGTGTGTGAGTGTGTGTTCTCCAGGTACGCCGCATTTGTAGACTTCCGCAACTGATCGCCACGTATTTCAAAGTTAAAGGTAAATGTTCATTTCTTTCATAAATTTTACTGCTTCACGTATGATAATTTGGCGCAAAATATTTTCTTATGTATAAATACATAAATATATATTTAATGTTTCTTGATAAATAAAACAAAATTACGGTCATGCATTTGCCGTACTCTTTCTAATGACTATGACCAGCAATTATACTCGCTCCTTCCTTCCCTGCCTCCCTCCCTCCTGCGCCTGTTTCCATTTTCGCTCTTTCCATATAGCAACTGCACCAATCCGTTAACTGAAAGAATGGGTCCATGGAGGCAGGTATGCATGAATGCCACACTCATCACGGCCAGGTTCAAAGCCAATTACAAGTACTGCATTCGGAGTTGTGTCAGATTGGGTATTGGACCTCTAGGTGCATCAAAGGAGTTCCGAAATAAAAAAAAAACAAAAAAAAAAAAAAAAAAAAAAAACAAAAAAAAAAAAACAGACAAACAAACAAACAAACAATCAACTCCCCCGCCCCCGCCCCCCCCCCCCCACTTGTTTTGTAGCCATGGAACAGCCGGGTCTGGAAGCAGCAACCGTCGGTACAATAAATGCAAATACATATAGCAACTCAACCAATTCGCCATTCCTCAGAGTGGTTCAATCGTGGCAAGTATGCGTGAATGCCATCATCGATGGCCTTATTCACTGTTGACTCCAGTTCAAGTACCTGGGTCATACTGACACTTTTTTGTCTAAAGCGATAGGAATGTCAGTTCTTTAAGGCAGGTTTGTTTACATAGAATATGAATCTAATATTGTTATGTAAATGTAGACCTCATCGACCTTTGTTGAAATTTGCAATTAAAGTGTTAAATGAGTCATTTTAGGGTTTTATGCATTGATGAATGTAAAAAAGCCATGGTACATTGCAGTTGGATTGAATTTGAATGAAAGAAATGATTCAATTTGAAGCTGTGCAATGCTATGCTATATTTTCATATAGGTATTTGACAGATATTCTTCTTTGATATGAAGCTCTGCATTTATAAGCAAAACTTCACGTATTTAGCTAATTCATTAATTGTCACGTTTATATTTATTCATTATTATGTGGGTTGTCTCTGCTGAATATTTAGCTTAGACAAGGAGCCGCTACTCAGAGAGACATGTATGGGTAAAAGGCTCCGAAACCTGTTGAGTAGTTACCCGCTGAAGACCCTTTAATTTATTTGGGCTAATACAGCCTATGTCAAAATTTTACAGAGGAACGTGTGCAATATGGAAAATAATACTTCTATGTATATAAGTTAGACAGGGACAGGTTAGCTTATGGAGAGTAAAGAGTTCGGACTGCGGAATAGGGTAATGACTACTAGGAAGTTGTTTTGGACAAAAAGACACAAATACAATATATTCTGAATGATTGGACGATGGCAAAGCCTACACAACAGCCCATGTAAGAAATATGGAACACGTACATGTACAACCGTCAATCCCAAGTATAATATGGAAGATTTCATAATTTCTATGAAAAAGTTAGCTGCCAGAAATGCAAAATCTGCTTCTCTGCGCAAGCATGTCATTTGTTTTCTTATATTGAGACAATGATGAAAAGCATTTAACCAATTCCACCTGGTTTCATATTTCCAACAAAAAAATGGCGTTAAGTTATTGACAGTTGAGTAGAAGTCATGATATCCTGTGATGGCCCAACTGCTTATACGAAGATTTTTAAACAAGGCAGCATCTGCATGTGATATTCTTGTCTTCGGCAGAAATCCTGCTTTGGCTAATGTTGCTCCTACTAGAATAATTTCGTGTCTTCGAAAGTACCCTTTGACAGATTTTATTGATATGTTGTAACCACATCTAATGCATCGTTTTTCCTTAGGTTGTGTAATTTGAAGTTTATATGGTGTACATGTAACTATGTTCCTGCAAAGAGTAAATTTCCATTGGAAAACTGATCTGTTTGTTACGATCCATGTTTTTTGTATCAAGTAGTGTAACGTACTTAAAGTTTCATTTCGTCTGTGGTGGTAGGTCTTTATTTCATCAAACATTAAATTTATTTTCTCACTACTTTCAAAACTCCAAACTCGCACTGTGTAATTCTGGATCAGAAATGGAGTGATATTCATTATGAAAGGGACAAGGCCTAAATTTAGACAACGTTGTCCTATGATCAAACCCTTTGATCCTACGTTAAGGTGCAATGTGTGAGTAACCTGTGAGACAAAGATATTCATACAATTTAATTCACTAATCGACGGTGACATGTTATATATTCTATTTTCTACAACAACAAACATACAGCTGATATGTAAATTAAGTGTCACAATCAAATATGAATCAAACATTTCGCACCACGCTGTTGAATAAGAGAGACCCAAGTAAATCCAAAGCGCGCTTGATCTAATTATATGCTGCACAGGGTTGCACTCTGCAAACCGGATATCCCCGTCCATCAGCGCGCGACATCTGCAAAATGATGTGCAATTTGAATTGTCGTGGAGTTTAAGTAATATTTCATTCGTCGACGCTTTGTTAACAAAATATATATGGCATCGTTTTTCGGAATATGGATAGATAGATATCACATAGCATTGTCGCTTGATTGCTGTAAATAATTTGCCATCGCTTATCTGTCTTAAATGAATCTCATCATCTATCTTTACATCTTTAGGCAGAGAGCATGGATTTGGAAGACCCCTGCAAGTGGTATTGTGAACCTCTATGGTGAATGTTAAGGTTGCATTTACTTCAAAAATGTAATAAAAGACAATCAGGTGTGAAGAGGAGGATATTACAGGAACGCTACTAATATTTGGCTCGTGTTGAAAAGCCCCACAAAATGGACCGACTGTTGTATGCGTTCTTTTAATCGAACTTGAGAATGGAAATACATCAAGTATATATATGCCTCCGTGTGTGCATAATCCAGTGATGTCACCATCCCAATACAGTCTGGAAAGTATAAAGTGTATGCGCTGGCCTTGGCTAGCTTGGAATCCCCAGAAATACGAAACTGGTGACTTTTCCTTAGTTTCCGCAATTACATTGGTAATGAAGCTTCTTTGTTTTAGCAACAGAACGCGGTAAATCGTAGTAATGTTTGAGGTATAATTTCCGTTTATCATCACAACACACGTTACAGCAGAATACATGGCTGAACACCTAGATTCGAAAAGTATTATATGAGCGGAGGATGTGTAAGCTGTAGAAAAATGGTATGAATCGATACCGCGAGAAGAATTCAATTGGTACAATATGCTGGAATACAGAAACAAGCCGTCGTAAAATGCCAGCCATGAGCACAAACCAGAGTGGATAAAACCCTGAATATGTTGATGAATTTGCCATCCTGGCTGCGTTGTAAACTTAATGAACAAAATGCTATACGTATTGAGATACCATGCAGTTATGCAGTGAACAATTCCGGTTTGCACTTGGACGTAGCCAATCGCGCCAGAGGGATTGTCACTTATAAAGATGTCGTATCTATATAAAACTTTTCCAATTGGATATTGCAACGAAGTGCGTTTGAAAGTTATTCGGATTTTGTTTGAATCTATTTTCAAAATTACATTTTGTAGTCGTCCACAATATTTGTTGTAATATTTGCTTTCCATGTCAGATTTAGATATTTGCTCCATGTGTACATACACAAATGTGCAATGTAGGGAGTAGTAAATCTGAATCTGATAAAATGAAAGTTTGATTTTCCATCCAAAAGGGCCTATTATGTTCCATATTACTTCGAAACAGTCCATATTTATCCTTAGCTTTGGCAGAAGTTGAATGGTGAAGCATACATAACAAAGTGTACTAATTCCACAGTCCTTCAGTTGTCTGGACTGCGTGGATGTCTGCTTGTCAGAAACAATGCACTTTGACCACATATTGTAAATATCAAACACGATAATCCACATATTTGAAACTAGCAGATTAATTTTAGTATATTTCAAAGCAAAATATAAAGTTATCCGTAAATTCTGGGTTTTGAAAAATACATGTTTTTTTCCTATAAATCAAAACAGAAAACAACTTAGTTTTTAATTTTAACAGCTCTATAGTCTTATTCCTACTATTGTATCTCGGGTGCCAAACTAAAAGTCTGTGTATTAGAATGTGACGAGCATGAATATTTATCATCATAAATCTCTAAGTCACCGTAATTCTGTGCACTAGGTCTAGAGAAAAATGCGACGTGAATTCTAGCATGTAAACACCCCATTCTACATCTGTGCACTTGTTTGATACAGGAAGAAATTGCGCACAGTCAGAATTCCCAAAGGAAACTGTATACGTATGTATGTATGTATGTATGTATGTATGTATGTATGTATGTATGTACGTATGTATGTCTAGGAAACTACCACTTTAGATCCTGTCTGCAGTTTTCCATTAAGACTCTGTATATGAAACTTTTGGGGACTACCGAAAAACCAATAAAGTGTACTTAATTAGTCACAAACTGGTTTTCTCTATAGTGTATGTAACGGACCTGCTGATATTGCATGTTGTTGTACGCACAAGGAAATGAACCCGAACATCCTCTCCAGGCACATTATTAGTCCAATGGCACGGTCCATCCTGTCACGCAACGCAAGAACAGCAACAGTCGACGGTGCTAGAAGTACGGGCGATTTTTCTTCGGGCAAAGAGATGAGTGTTGCCTTATTCAACTTTATCTTGATTCTTATATTGGAAAGATTGAAATGTAGCGATATTGGTATGGGTATGTGTAATGTTGTTCATCGTTTTCATGGGCCTTATGTAGTAAGATAATGTAGACCACACGGGTCAGGTGAATGATTATCATGTCTGTTGTAAGCTGTGGTTTCAGAAGATACATCCTTAAAACCTAATGTGAAAAGTGTAACACCATATGTCTGGTTGATTAAACGAAATTGTCAAATACCGTACCCGTTTGTCATACAGACATTAATTTTGAGGCGTTGTACCGTGAGCGGGCAGTGGAAGCTGGCATAAAATGGGTAAATTTTGATGCTAATTTACTTTGAAAACAGTTTTAATGGACATGGCTAGACTCTACAGGTTTGAACTGTGGAAAAGTACATATTAACATTTTATCAATAAGACTTTTCGGGAAAAGGGGTCCTGTAAAAGAAGTGTGGAGAACTTCCCCTGGACCTGGTGCACCGACCCCCCCCCCCCCCCCATGCCACCATGTACCAGAATGTCCTTCTAGAACGATGCACTCCACATGGATCCCTTTCCCGGATTCAGGTGGCATGGCACTCTACATGCCATCGTGGCTAATCATTCACTGATGGTGTAATGGATCGTAGACAAAGAATTGGCCTTTGAGTGCTCATTCTCAATGGAATAAAAACAATTCTTTCTTGCTAAATAAAAGTGAAGTATCACAAAGTCATGCCAATGTTTTTTTTTTGTCTGCTTCGTAGTGATAACGTTATCTACATAACATTTATATATAAAGCTGCTTTTCATGTCTTAGTTAAATATCAAATGATGAGGTCCATAAATTTGTAATATCATTATCATTATTAGTATTATTATTATTATCATCATCATCACCATTATTGTTTCAAATGATATCATGTTCTTTTTCTAAACATATCCAACTGTTTTCTTGCCCGAGTTTAGCAAAATGTCAAAATGTGTTTGATATTTAGATTGATTGAAAGTTTGGAGGGGTTGTTGTTGTTGTTGTTGTTTTTTGTTGTTTTTTGTTTTTTTAGTAAATGTTATCAAAATAAAGCTGTTTTCTATCTGAGCATCTGATAAAATGAGATGTAAACATTTAGTCTTTTTCAATAATTTTATACATATCACAAAATTAAATTTGAATTTTTCATGTCTGAATGTCTTGCAAAAAGAAATTGATATTCTGATATTTAAAAGCAAAGCCTTGATTACGTACATACATACACTATAGATTGCTATGTTTGAGAGTAAAGAGAAATAAACACCATACGTTTCCATTTGAGCTTTCTTTCTCCATGATGAGACCTCGCGCTGTGATACATGATTTCTTTTGTTTGTTTTTTCTGTGGATATTTTACAGGTATTTCAGGTTGCTTGCTTTATGCTTTTTGTGAAGTTCTCCTCCACAGAAACGCGCTTAGATCTTATCCCCAAGCTTTTGGGTGTTCCTTTTGCAGCAATGCCTGTATGGCAAACAGGTGTGTTTCATAAGTGTTCTATACCCTGGAGCCTTTCCCCCCATTGCAATCAATCCTTTTCTGTCAACCTAAAGATGTCAGGACCATGGAGCATGGCAGACATAACGTTGTTGCTGACCTGTCCTATGCAGTTTACATTACATGATCCCATAGGACCGTTACAATGATGCACAATAACACAACACGTTCAAATAATATCCCAATATTTTCACCTTGATAACATAAGCCACAATTTATTAAATAAATCAGCACATACCTGTTTATCCACAAAAAAAATCATGCCTACGTGCGGTACCTTAAGCACCGTAGTCCATTGCTGCTGATAAAATATTCAAGATACTTCAAGCAGACATGAGGAATTCTCTCAAACGCCATACACAGGTGATTAAAGTTACAGGGCAATGATCAGATGATTAGATTTTAAGGTCAAATTCACATCTTTATTGGTTACTGTGATCTGGTTATCATCCAGTCAGCTTTCGTTACAGCTAAGTGTTTCGGGTTGCGCAGTACAGTTCCACTGAACAGACACTCCAGCCAAATTAATACAAATCGTTTGAGGTGGTGACTTGGTTTTTTAGTGAAGGTTTCAGTGTCATCTGACGAAGACAATAGCCAGACCTGATTCTTTACTAAAATTAATGGATGGGCCTAAACTAGACTTATATTGTACTTATTTTTAACAGCAAAACTAATATATATATATATATATATATATATATATATATATATATATATATATATATATATATATATATATATATATATATATATATATATACACACACACATATATATATATTTATACATATACATATATACATATGTATATGGGCACTTGTATTTAAAAATGTCATTGTTGAATATAATTTGGATGACCTTCACATATTTATCTTTAGACTCAGTGCTGATACATTAACACTGCCGCTAGGTCTTGTTGATAAATCATTTGCTAGCACCAACGTTCACGTTTTCTTAGTTAATTTTCTCTCTTCGTACGGTGCATGGATAGTGTGCACCTGTAAACATACATCCATCGCAGCTTTACAAATAAAAGCCCTCTTGTGTATTACCAAGAAGGCAACCTAATAGTCTCATTTGAGAATCACAAAGAACAAAATTTGACATATTCATTTAAGAACACTGCAGAACGTGTATGCCACAGATAAGTTTGCTGAAAATTCGAAAATAAGCATAACTTATATTGACCCAGTAAACGTCTGATAGAACTGAAGATAAACATCAAAGTAACTGTTTGATTATTATGCCAAATGTATCAATTATATAAAGCCCTGGAGGCGACATAAGAGTAAAATATTCTATTCTATACCCGTGCAATAACTATTGCATTCCCACCCAAAAATTATTACGCACCCTCGCAATACTGTTTTGTTCCATCGCCAAGAAAAACATTATTTACTTATGTCCCCTAAGAGAAATTTGGTGCGCCCAAAGGGATATACGGGTTTATCAATTGGTTTAAACATATTTCATTCACAACAATTCACAATATAAATCCAATAAATAAGCGAGTAATTGGGAAGAAGGGCGCAGCCCTATACGGATCCCTCTTGCGGAAAAGGGACGAGCACAGAGGACAAAACAAGACACACACGACCAAAGAGAAGGTGACAGCATCACATTACAAGTCAGGAAGTGGGGCTGAATGATTCATCTTAGATAGTTAAAACACGATTCCTCTAAGGCTTCATGTATAGATGGAGATTTAAAGGAGATTCATCCACATGCGCAAAATGTACCTGTATATAGTGGAAATGGGCAGGCATTTTAGCCGATATCTGATTGGCCGAAACGACCTGTAGCGGAGATAAAAAAATTTGAACAGCTGAAAAAATCTCGATATTTTCAGTAAATGTACAATTGAAGGAACCGTATAATATTGTCCGTAATGTTATAGGAGCATATTTTAAAATAATAAAGTGAAGAGCAGATCTAGGGACAGTATACTTTGGACAGAGAAGGAAATAATGACATGTGTCCTCATTGGGTGAACCGCATGCGCATTTTGGAGTGTCCTTCACACCAATTTTGAAAAGATGAGAATTTAATTGACTTGCACCTGGACGGAGACGTGTGTGCATAACAGCAAATTACCTATTGCCAAAATAGAGTAATTCGGGAAACTTGATGGGCTGGATAACAGGTACATCTATCCGTGATTTAAACTGTCGAATCGACGATGAATTAGATTTCTAGACGTGCTGATTCCATGGTTGGGTAGTTGAGGGGAAGAATATTTTGTCAAATATGTCAGTACGAGCTCGGAAATGAAGAAGATCATACTGTTGACGGGTATTGACATTACCAGAGCCTGAAGGAGAGGCAGTGGTAAGTATAGAACATAAATATTCGGGAGCAAGTTTGTGCACCGATTTATACATTAGTCAGGTTAGATATTTCTCTGCGTTTAGCCAGAGTTGACCAGCCTGTTTCCTCATATAATTTAGCGTTACTGGTTCCATGCATAGCACCAGCTACGATACGAGCTGCACTTAACTGAATACTTTCAACTTTTTCTGCATCTGAGACTTTACAACCGTTCCATACGGGACTACCATATTCAAGAATAAACCTTATGAAGGAAGTATAAATAGTTTCAAGGGTTTTTCTATCCAACGTAAATTTTAAACTCTTCTTGATATTGATTGATTTAGTTGATTTGTTATATATATCAGTGATATGATCAGAGCATCCAAGGTCTGAACGTATTGTGATACCAAGATGTTTATGTTTACCAGCATCCTGCAAAGTGTGCCCGTGGACAGAGATATGAGTATGTGTAGGATGATTAGTTTTCCGAGAGACAAGCATTGAGTCTGTTTTCAGAGCATGGAAAGTTACAAGCCAGTCATTGGACCATTGATCAATATCTGAAAGATCGGAGTAAAGACTTTCGGCTGGAGTAACTGGATTATCAATGGTCAGATATATACACGTATCATCAGCAAACATTTTGACGTTGGATCCAAAAAGGTCCACTATGTCGTTAATATAAGTGAGAAACATGATAGGTCCGAGTACTGAGCCTTGGGGTACACCTGCATAAATTTTGCGCAAGTTGGAAGACTGGCCTTGAACACCTACCCGTTGATAACGATTCGATAAATAATTCGAAAACCAATCATGACGAGATCCCGGAATACCATTTTTCCTTAATTTATGCGACGGGGGCGGGGGGGGGGGGGGGGAGGTTGTTATCAATTATATTTCTTTCCCTCACTTTTATTGCGTTCCCTGAAAATAAGCATTTCGTTCCCTGGCAGTAATATTGTGTTCCATCAAAATAATTATTTCGTTCCCTTACAATACAATTGCGTTTTCGGAGAATAACTATTTCGTTTGCAAAAAAATTTGTTTCGAGGGAATGCAAATGCATTGCCAAGGAACGAAACAAAAAAAATAACGTATTCTTATGTCACTTCTGGGCCACGTTGGACTGCTCCTTGTACAAATATGTTTTTATTGCCAGGGGACGCAAAGATATTGCGCGGGAACTCAATATGTATTGTCAGGGAACATGATGAAATTAATATTCTCATGTGTCCCCTCCGGGGTTCCCTACAATTATTAGTATGGACACTTACTTGCTTTGTACACTTCCACTTCACATAAACTGAGCGTTTCACTAGTTCCAATAATTTGGATGATGACATATCTCCCTATAGTTTCCTTGTTGGAGACCACAGTGACCCACTTCCCGTGATCAACTGGCCCCTTGTGATGAGTAAATTTTACTGCCTTTTCCAGTGAAAAGTTAAGAGGATTAAATAATTTGCTAACCCAAACATCAAAATCATGAAGCTTTTTATCTGCAAAAAATAGAGAGTAAAATAGATAAATGTACTTAGTTGCAAGTGGAAAAAAGTAGACACAAACTCATAGTAAACCATACTGTTATATGTTAAGTAATGTAAATAAACGGCATTGTATTTACTTCTTGCGCAATACAATAAAACTTTCCGTTTTTAGCTTAGCAGACTGACAAGACATCTGAGCTTTTAGGATGAATCGTCGTCCATCCAACTGTTGTCGTTATTTGTCCATTTTGACGTTGTCCAAACCACTCACCAGATTGCTTTAAACATGATTAGAATATACATGGGGTGAGTCTCTATCAATGGTCCTGCTCCAGTGAGTTTTGGATTTTAATTTTTTTGCAAAGTCTTAGAAATATCTCGAAGGAGCTTTTGCTGATAGATGCACAGACACATGTGTGGGGATACAAGTAAATTGGTTCGTTCAAAATATTTTCAAAAGAATTTTTTATTGTTTAAAGGATTCTTGTGATGTTAAGCTTCTTTGGGACCTCACCTTCAAAACTGTTTCTTTGGGTTATTCTGAAACGTTGTCGAAATGTAGGTTGTGGGAGGACCAAAGAAACTGATAAACTACATGCTAATCCTCTGGATTTCCCAATTTTTTTAACGCACTTTTTCAAGTTTGCAAGGCCACACACACATTCATATTGATCACGGGTAGTAAATAGGGATTGGAATGGTTATTCATATTTTCGACTCCTTTCCCCTCTCCCAGATTTGCCTTCAATTTGATTGGAATATATATATATATATATATATATATATATATATATATATATATATATATATATATATATATATATATATATATATATATATATATATATTTGCGTATGAAGGCAGTAAAACTGTCCACCTTTTTTGCATGGAAGGATGAAGGTTCAGTTGGAATGTGTTTAATGAACTTCACAAGGACCAAGCTTGATAGGTGTACACATTGGAACATATGTTATACACTTAAGTTAATACCAGGATGGACAGATCAGCTTATTCTCATTCTACAGTTCAATGTAATATGAACTGTCATAGAACTGTCTTAACCATTGTCACTAGCTGTGTTTTTTGTGTTGTTATGTTGATCCTAAATATAACTAAATGTGTCTTGCACTTGTCTCAACTTAAGATATATTACCATGGCTTTATTTTGTTGAACTATTGAGCAACTTTAGTTTAATTACCAGCTCCCCACAAAAGTACTTTCACTTAGTAGGAAAATGCTTTGATGTCACTGAACATTAGTAGTCACAAAAGCATAATCCTGTCTATATAACCCCGTCATGCTACTCGTGTATATACTTGACTTTTGTATATGTATGTCAAATATTGACTATATAAGAGGTTGCAGTCCTGACTCTATAAAGTATACTTCAATACAACTAGGGTATGCAATTGGAAGAGTCCTAATTTCTTTGAGAATGTCACCCTAGGGTAGTCAGCAAGGTCAATTATCATAATAGTCTCATCGACAATTGATCTGTGTATACCGTTAATTGAGACCAAACAATACTTATGTTAATATTATTACCATACCCGGTGGCCTTGGACAACAGTTCTGTTTACTATAACCGAGTCAAGGGTAATTTCTTGCGGATGTTCAACACAAATTTAGCAGTCACTTCCATGCGCTTAGCATTTATAAATCATCTAATCTAAAGTGTACCTTCTCTTTTTTTCGTTCCCTGGTTTCGTTGAAAAAACGTAATTAGTATAACACCTCTACATAAACAAATCTGACTAACGGCAACACGCTTATGCAGCAATATATCTTGATAATCTTACTATTTTTTTCTTTGCAAACACAATGTAGTTTCAGAGCGTAAATCTAGAAAGGAGCTCTTGATATGTTTTTTTTTCGGCCTTTTCGGGTAGAATTTGGGATACAGTCATGTTAAGAACATTATCATAAGTCATTTCCCGAACTGCCGTATATCAAGCTGCAATTTGGGATAAAACACGAACAAATTGGGGTCCAAGGTCACAAACGAAGTGAAATTTGAAAAAAAAACCCGGGTGATATCATACAACTTGGAATAACTTGTCACTTGTGTCCCTATCCCTCTTAAATTTAATCTGATGTGAAATATGTCACAGGCTATTGATCAGTAGGCTTTGGGTGAGCTGTAATCAGGCCAAGGTCATTAATGATTACCAATTACTGTTACTCTGACACCAAAATGCACTAAGTACGCACTCTTTTATATTCCGGAGAGCTGCAATCTCCTTTCTTCATGCTCAGTTCTGCATACTTTGAATGAAAGGTAACTTGTGTCAATATACATGACAGAGGAATTTGCAGATTCAATGAACAAATGCAAATGTCGAAAAAGTTAACGAAAGTGGGAGAAATGAGTACTTTTGTACTGTTTGCCTTACTGTAATTTTCAATATGGATACCGCTCATCACGAATGAAATCTGTTATAATGTCAATCCAATTTGAAGCTGCAAGAAAAGGTCTAATGTTACTTTGCAATTGGTGATTAAAATACGTATTTACGTGAAACACAATTGCAGTTAACTAACAACATGAGAATGCTTTGACTGAATATTTAGTGCAAATGATTTGTCACGTAACCACATTCAACCGAAGTCACAGAAACCAAAAAGATAATTAAGGTATCACCAACGTCAACCTTTAGCACAGCCGCTGGCGTACCATTCCGCTATCCTTTAGGTCCACTGTAGCTTGCACAATCAAAAGAACATAAATTTTATTGTATGTTCATGCAGTCACCACAACATTTGCAAGTACCAGTGCATCGTAGTCTATTGTTCCAGCACTTGCATCTTTTGGTCACACACCTGGTAAAACATCCACAAGTGACTAGCTGTTCGCATGGTGCAAGCACGGGAGGAAGGGATAGTAATATAGGTTTCAGGTTATCCTCTGAGGATTTCCATCCAAGTGACGCCACAGACGGAAGATCTGGGCAAAGTGTGTTAGCGTTAAACCAGACAAATGGTTTAAATATATTTTATTTCCTCAAGTGAAAAAAGATTGGAGAAAAAGTGCAGAGCACTCACATGAACTCCTCTCCATTTACATCAAGTGAGTTTCACAATTTCATCAACAAGATGGTGGATAATATATACCCTATATACATTGTCATATATAATAATGGCAACTTATGGTATCAATGCAATGGTTTCACAGAGGAATGCATTTATGCAAAAGGTGAGACAAAAGTGTTCACAAACACACTGACAAGTTAGAAACGCTTAGTCTGAATAAAGAAATCATGGACTGTTCTAATTGAGTGAATGTTTACACTCTCTGATTGGCTGGGGTCGCCGTATAGTAGATTATTGATGTTAAGGTTGATTTGGTTAGGTAACTGCCTTACTAGTGTTGCTCGAGCACGGGAATAACGGTTGCATTCAAGAAGATAATGCATTGTGATTTCTCTGACGTAACCACACAAACACTAGGGAGAGTCTATTAAATTGTGTTGGAACAGGTGGTCGTTCAATGAGCTAGAGTACGTGCGGAGGCGAGCGTGACCTCTTGGAGATGCGCAGTAGAAGTGACTTGGAACCTTTGAGGTGGAATTTTTCAGCTTAGTCTTGATAAGATAGGTACCAATTACTTAAACTCACCGCAAAGCCTACAGCAAACAAACCAGACAAATGCTTGGTAGTGTGCCCTTTTAATATGATACCTAACAGTTAGTTTCTGCCTTGACAAAGGTTTGGTCATATCTATCAAAAACAATGTCAATGCGACTATACTTAAAACCATACTGATAAACAGATTGTACATATAAATCAGCATGGTCACCAAATGTTTTTGCAGTTGCTGGTTTTCCAATCGCCATGACCAATGTTTCTACACCAACAAGCAGTCTTGCACCCTGAGGAACAGTGATTGTTGCTGGACACCTGATGCCTTTTGCAAGCTCATCCACAGCATTCTGTCCTGTACACAGGCATCCATCCATCTCTGCAAGTGATAGTGGTACAGACAGAATTTCATACTTACAATGTCTGCAAAATTTACATGTCTCCCACCTTCTAGAGTGATAACAAGTCGCTGGAGAATAAACCTGTCTGATCTCAATGTGGCACCTTTTTAGTGTATGTTTTTAGAGCATCATAAAAGCTGGAAAATGTGATGGTGTTTTTTGGGGCAAATAAACTGAAAACTTCTTATTTTGGTCATAAACATGAGAGAAAATCAATCTCTTCTCAACAAAATCTATAACCTGTTTCTGCCCAATCTCTTTGGCATGTATCAGAGCTTGAGTGACATCATCAATCTCTACATCTTTTGTGGCAATGCTTTGTAATTTACCATCGCCAAGAGAATCGAGCTTGAACACGCCAAATCGAAGTGGTACTACCTGAAACCTGCTTTCTGCATCTGAGTCTGCAATTCTGCGATCATATTTGTCTCTTTGTGTGTGAAAGTGTCATCAGGCATGGAGTCATACAGCTCCCTGGTATCTGCCGAAATTTTAGACTAAAGATTGAGTGTAAGGGCCCATCTACTCACAGCAGACAAGGTTTGGTGGTCCCCACTATCCCTCTACCTTTCTAGCAAGCTGGTGGGGTGCAAGCAGATATACAACAAGAACAGACAAATCAAGTCCAGTGACAAGACACGTTTTTCAGAGCTCTCGAAAACCACCTGCACTGTTCAAGCGCCAATCTGAGCTATGACCAAACTGCACCTGTCACTGGGAATGATTACATCCTCCTGTATGCAAATGTGACATCTCAAGTTCAAGCCTCGTTTGCAAATGCTATTCAGTCTACTGAATGAAAGGGGAGAACAATAGCCTTCCAGAAAGTAATATGTAGTCATGATCTCTGACCTCACCTTTCTCCCCACTCCACGTGTACCAGGGGCATTGGAATTGACAGAGGGGGATTCAAAGGTTTACTGGTTACAATTGTAACACATGACCAGTCAAACGCACTCGTGTCAATTTTACCCTAGAAATAAACCTTCTTTTCAGGCTGTGGTAACATCTTTCCAGTAACTTTCCAGATAAATACCACTTCAGGGTTATGGTCAAATTAAACTTCACTATAAGACTACATGTATAAGTGTTGACCTCAAATATGTGAATGACCTTGACATTATGGACATTAGCCATGTGGGTTGTTTAGGTTTCTTCAATTCGGAGCTCTTAAGTGTTCAAATTTATCATTTCCATCACATTTTTCTTCATAATTTGATGATAATGGCAGCCATGTGGTCTTTTCGTCTTTTGAAGGTCATATAAGCAAATTTGAGCTTGGAGTACAACCTTTTCGGAATCAGCATGTTCAAACTGTGTTACAACCATTGGATACTGAGCTCTACCCAAAAGTGCCTTGTAAAATCAGTTTTTCTGAGAATGGAACCAGACTACTGTAAAGATTACTACTTTTCTTCCACACTTAATATTTATCATACTTCCCTCAGTAATCACATTATTTTTTCAGCTCTACTGCAGACTACTAATACCTCCAAACAACATGTTTTGAACTAATATGATCCATTTGTACTTTAATGTTCACAACCAATGCCACTCATAAGCAAAATGAGCTCAATCAATATGTGCAGGTTTGCCTTGTCTTTCTAGATAAGCCAGGAATATGTCAACTAATTTAGATGATTCCACACGCGATTTTGATGACTTGTCAGAAAACAATCATATGAACACAATTCATGCCTCGTCCGATACGGAACATGAAACGGATACTGTTAACTATTTGCCTTATCATACTATTGATTTCTGAATATAATGTGATTACAGATAGTGCTTGTTTGGTAAAATAATGAGGTTATATTTATGCTCATATTAGTTTGGTGGATATTTTTAAGTTAGAGTTAAACTGACCTGTGCCATGGCTTAAGTTGCCATATTTTACTATGTGAGTGGTCATTATTTCAAACAGACACACACACACACACACACACACACACACACACACACACCCCACACACACACATATATATATATATATATATATATATATATATATATATATATTGTTTTGTGTATTTTTGTCCAGAACCACTTCCTAGTAGTCATTACCCTATTCCATAGTCCGAACTCTGTACTCTCCATGAGCTAACTTGTCACTGTCTAACCTATATACACATGGAAGTACTATTGTCCGTATTGCACACGTTCTTCTGTTGAATTTTGATATAGGCTGGGCTGTATAAGCCCAAATAAATGACAGGGTCTTCAGTGGGTAGCTATTCGTAACATGATTCGGAGCGTATACCTGTATATGTCTCTGTGAGTAGCGGCTCCTTGTCTAACCTAAATATTTAGCCAAGACAAACCACATAATGATGAATAAATATGAACATGGCAATGATGAATTAGCTAAATGCGTGAGGTATAGCTTATAAATGAAAAGCTTCGTTCTGAAAGAAGAAAACCTGTAAAACAAAACATAATTACTAAATCTGTGTAGTACAGGTTCAGATTAGAAAAATTTGACGTACCCCTGAACCAGTATGTACACTTTTAGCTGGATAGCTTATCTATTTATCTAGCTTAGTTATACCACTTGCCAGTGTATAACTGATAAAGAAATATATATAAAAATATATTTATGGGATTTGTACTTAGTGTTCCCAAAGAAGACAAACTTGAGGATCACCTACTAAGTTCGGCTAATACATATGCAGTGTGGCATATGCCAATAGTAAATAAAATCTGCCAATGCCATGGCAACAAGTACAGATTCTTGCACATATTCAAGCGGATTCTAAAAAATTACCTTTGTTTGTTTGTGGCAAGTGAAGGATGTCCCAAGACATAGGTGTCAGTGATTATTTACACATGTTTGACTGGTGTCATTTACAGAGATTTTCCAATCAAATAGATGACACAACTTATATTAGTTGAACTTGTTTGGAAAGGGAACTCAACCGAAACCCCGGTCGGTACAGTTCCAAACACAATACTTTTTACCTCGTTTGCAAATATGAGTTATTCTCTTAAGTCTCGGTAAGTCTCTCCATGTACAACATGAAAGTTCAATTCACAAATTGGCTTATATCTTGATAGGGTCAGATCCGTGTACCATAATTATTTTTAACCATAAGTGAGAAAATACCTGTGGAGTTCTTTTAGGCATAAATAATTTTGAAGTTGATTGACACTGAAAGATCTTATTACCATATAATCGTCTCGTCCCGAAAATCACATGATTATTTTAGTCTGTGCATCATTCAGCACAGGACTATCACAGTCCTCTTATTTATACGTTCGCTTACATGCAATGTGTTGGTGAGATAATGTTTTAACTTTTGAAATACCACATGCATATATTTGCTTGATACCATATTACAGACTGCGCCAGGTGTGTGCGTTTAAGGTACTTCATACCTCAGTGAAAGTTGAAGCAAAATAAGGTATGCCAGAGAAAATACCACTCAGTCTTTGCAAAGTTGACACTGAGGTAAAACATGTAGCAAGCATACATCTTTACTGAAGTTTCAATACATTCATTGGACCACATAAGATACCCCCCCCCCCCCCACCATTCTGGGCAATCATAATAAATTAGCCAAGCATATCATATTGACACATACACAGCTGAATTTTGATGCCAGTCAAATGTGATTGGGTAACATTAATACAGAGCATATTGCTGAACACCAGTAATAATTACATTAAATGGTACAGCTGATATTTTCATTTTTGAACATTTAAAAATTTTACCATAGTGAAGACGTTTAGGTGCTCACATAAGATGCATTAGGTAGAAAAGCCACAGTATATAACAATGCTGATACTGATGATGATGATGATGATGATGATGATGATGATGATTATTATTTTTATCATTATTATTATTATTATTATTATTATTATTATTATTATTATTATTATTATTATTATTGCTAGTATTATTATTAGGTCATAAGTAATAAACAAATACATTTCCGCCATGTAAATGCCATCCTTATATCCTTTCAGCGTTTTTCCAATTTTGCAATTCACTTCACTTTGATAGAATTATTTTTTGGGACAGGTAAGCAAAACAGAAGCCATTCATTACTCAAGTTACAGAGTGTATGGTTAGTGATAAATAATTCCCATTAATGAAGATTACTATTGATTCCCAAATATACCCTTCTGGCCAAGAATATAATCAAGCTTTGCAAATCCCCAGCATTGATGATGAATTGTGCTGGGAATCGTTGGTCATATTATTAAATATTCACTTATACAGTCTTGTATTATTAAAGTCATATCGCATTCGCTAGTAACATTTTATTTGAGACGTTTAAAGTGTTACTGAATGAATAACCATCCTAGTTCTCCTAGCATTGCTCTTCAAGAAAGAGTTGCCTTGATTGCGTCTTTTGCAATGGAATATTGAAGTGATTCAATTCTAAAATGACCTGCCGTGAAAGAAAAAAAAAACCGTGGCAAAGTTTATTTTTATTACGTAACTGTAGAACACCAGACGAACTTTCCTGTGCATATTTTCGATTTGATCTAAATTTTCTGTGATAAACAAAGAGAAGATAGCTGTGATATTCAAAATTACGGAAATCTAAGGCAAATTGTGTAAGGCAAGACTACAGAAAAATGTTGAGATTTCCAGTATTTATGCAGTGTTTTTCACCTCCTCCTTTCTCCAAGATTCGACTTCACACCAGATATTGAACCCTGGCTATGCAAGGGAGGTAACACACTGAAAGGAGGCATGTGTGCATTGAACAACAATTTAACCAAATGATCTTTTCGAGAACGGTATTTGCCAGACGTCAACATTTTATGTTAGTTCAGCAAACAAATCATTCAGTTAAATAATCACTTACTACAGCAATCTCCTCTGTTTAATATTCCTACAGAATCAATAGCATATATATCTTGCAGATCGACGGCCCACCAAGGATCTGGATGAAATTCTAGCGTTTGTGAGCAACCACTCCAAAGCAGACGTGTGTCCAGATTACCATCTACAGCACGCTCTGCTACAAATGCTAAGTGTGTAGTTTTCTGGAATGCGGTCTTACCTCTTGCAAGGTTAAAAGATTTGCCTGTAAAAACAGAAAATTAGAAAATCAATTGACACTACATCAAGCTGATTGTTCGATCCGACTGTCAGTTCATCGAGTGGTAACGCAGACTTTAAATGAGAAATGTGAGGGGTTCCATTAATATGACAAATGTTTTTATGATCAGAATGTCCAACCAAATGGTTTCATCGCCAATATGAGTGGCAGTGAGCACCCCAGAAATGCATGTAGTATATTTGTTTATCTGCCCATCCTTCCATCTGAAAAGCTATGTGATCACTATTTACCTTGATAGCTTCACCTAACTAAGCTTACTCGTTTGGTGCATTACACCAAGCCTAAGAAACATTAACCTTTCTTCATTAAAATAAATCTGCGTCAACAACTATCCTTGCCTAAGTAAAATTTTCCATCCCAAGGGAAGTTGTTGGTACAGGGGTTGGGTTTTGTAATTGGTCACATCTAGAAATTTCATGACAATATGTCCCATGAACTTGCGCTACTGCTAGGTCTTAAAATATTGAAACAGTTCAGAATGACATACAGGCATCTTTGGTCCGCTTTGCAACAGACCCAGGTGAAATTCCTTTTGTACATCAAACAGTTTGGATGAAATTCAAATCTGTTATCCAATTCACACTCAATCACACCAATGTTGGCGTGTTTTATTTGTCCTTGAGTAAACACGAGGTCGGGGTTGGGATATTCAGATGAATGGGCAACTCAACAGAAAATACTTTCCCTAAAGCAAGAGACTTCGAAGGAATTTTGGTCATCAATGCACCATGTTGACCAGCTAAGCCAAAGAAGCCAGACAACTGGGCACTACAGTAAAGGTTCAATTTTATATGGACATGTATGATGCACTAATTGCCAGACTCGATAAAAACAGCTACGAAACATGAGTGGGCACTCGTATCAGCGGTAGATAATTCATATGCAAGATACACAGTTGGTTAAGCAGGGAAACATGCATACATTTAGACAATATCTTAAAGAGGTTCATATGCAAGTTTATTCAATTGTGATGGGAACCAGACAAAATAGAAACAAACAAACCATACTTTTTGAGCAAGTCTTCTCACGCTTTTAGATGAAGATAATAAGTACATTGTGTCATTTCTGATATTACTTCAATCTATCAAACCATTGACACTGCTGAAATTGTTTTTTTTCCCACATTCCACCCAAACTGTGTAACAATAGCATGCTTTGTTGCTTTTCATTTGTTTGTGTTATCATTCACTTGTTCAGGTTTAAACACGTGCAATTAGAGCATGTATATGGCCTAATGAGGTGCACAGAGGCAGTGAGTTCATCATTACTTTCCAAAAACTAATGACCTCTTGTAAAGATTGCCATCTTTAAGGAGTATATATATGGAAACTTTAAGGGAAAACTAAGAGTCAACAAAAGAGTTAATGTTTACAAAGAGTCAACAGGATGTACATACATCACATACACAAAATTGAGTGGGGAAGTGGTTATCACAACTTGACAACTGAACATGCGCAACACTGCTAATTAGTGATGCAGCTGTGATGATATCGATGACGGAAGGACCACTTCCGCAATTATTTCATTCATAATATTTCGATGTCAATGAATGAAATTAAAGATTTATGAAGATGAATTGATAGTGTGTACTATGACTTGTTGCAAATCCTACTATATTTACTACAATGAAACACATTATGTGGGGAGAGTACAATATTTGCATTCTGTATATAACAAGGAACAATTTGGTATGAAAATCATGGTTAAACATGTTAAGTTATATTTAAACCTTGTGTACTTGAAAGTTGACCCTTAAAGGTTATTTCTGGTGGAATGGATTTAGTTGTTAGGAAGTAGAATAGAGGGCACTGAATGCAGTCTCTGAGATGTCTACTCCTACACATAATAAGAGTAATGACAGGAAGTAGATAATTGATGACAGGAAAAGACTGTCACAAACAATTTTAATGAGAGGAAGATGAAATCTCACATTTTGGAGAATATAAATAGAGCACTCTCAGTACAGAGAATGAGAGTGTGGAGAGAAGGCACTATAGTTCAGTTCGATACCAGAGCTCGAGAGAGAGTGTGGGGACAACACTCTATAACACATCACTGAGAAGAACCATTCCAACCAGGACTCGATGGACCATCTCGATGTAACCGTCCATACTCTGTACATATGATATGCAGAATAAACCATTGAAATTGGAAATGAATCCGGAGTTTCTCTTCGCCTAAGACTGATATACCCAACGCTCAGCCGAATTTGGAAAACACACATACCCATGTGTAAGGATGCCACTGAACTTCTGAAACCAGAAAATTAAAACAGTCAGATGCGTAAAACAAGCCTTGGAAACTAATTTCGGACCAGTGGCACTTTACATATTTGGCGAGCTTGCCAGGATTGTCATGAAGAAGAAACCTCCAGGATCTTCAAGAAGAAGAAAACTCCAGGATCAAGAAGACTCCAGGATCAAGAGGACTCCAGGATCGTCAAAACAGAACTATAAGGACACCAAGAAGGTATTCAATGGACTACATTATTATATCAAGTGAATCGGAGACAGAAGAAATTCGACCACCAACACCAGAATACATACTGATAAGCAGCGACGAAGAAGAGGAAACAGCACCAGAGAGAACGCCAAACGCATCACCAGAAATCAAGCCGTGTGGAATTGCCAAGATAAGGATCCCCGAATCGTGGTTGAAGTGAAGACAAAGATTCCTTGCTCGACAGAGAGAAGAAAGAGAAAGAAGACGCCAAGTGAGACAAAACCAAAGATATTGGGAAAGAACAGTCCATCGCCTGAAACAGAAAGTTGCAAGAAGAAGAGCCAGGGAAGCAGAAAGAAGAGAAAAAGCTGATAAAAATGGATGCTGGACAGTTTAAAATCCTGACGGATGGAATTGCGGACATGTTCAATAATTTAAACCAGAACATGGGACAACGGCACACGGAGGAGAAACACCAACTGAAATTGAAAAAAATAGTACATAGGAACAAGTTGAAATTGGTCGACCCAAACCTTGGGTGGGAGGACATCCGGCCGAGGCCAATCCGTAACTCTAGAAAATCAGCTGTACCACAACCAACGCTTCAGTTCCCGCCAGACCAGCAACCTGAGCAGACCGAGGAGGAGCCAGCTGAACAAGACTCAGAGACCGGACAACCCATAGAGGAGCCAGACGTGGAACCTGAAGCCGAGCCGGACGACACTCAACCCGTGCCTACATTTGAGGAGTTCGCACATCCATATAACACCAGATTCCGAAAGAAGCTGTTGACGCAGGTACGACAACCAGTGGACAGACCAGCAAAGAGACTATGCCAAGACCAACCAATGGAGCACTAATAATGGTTACTTTAGTAACTATTGCCACTGTGATGGAAGGAGCCGATATACATTCATTACCGGATGGAGTGCTGATTACCGGAAGAAGCCAACTCAAGATACAAGTTGCCGAGTGGACAATTCTCGTGACGTTAGACAGACCCCAGAGGATGGACAACATTCATCATCAATATGCCAACATGAAAAGCCTGCTACAGACAACAACCATACCAGTGTCAGACAAGAAACAATGGACCAAACGACCAGACGAGAAGATGACCTAGTTGACACAGATGGACAACAAAATCGCTATGACAGATCCCAAAAGCACAAACTGAACCGGAAGGAAGAAGAGAGGACTACTCAACATTTTTGGAGACATCGCCCATACCTTGTTTGGACTAGCAACGGACAAAGACACTACACAGATAAAACGGATTATTTCATCAATGAGAAAAGAACAGAAGAAAATAGTTCATCACCTTAATGAAATGGTAACTGTATTAAATCACACTTATGAAGAAGTGGATGCGGACAAACGACGGATACCTTTCTACTGTTTCACGGACACAATATGAAGAGATGAGGAATTACACGACAGCCACTCGAAGGTTTCTACGAACATTATGGTTAATGCATAATTTTGAACAAGCAGGCACAGTTTTTGAAGAACTAGTAAACAATTACTTAAGGACCTTAGATAAGTTTTATAAGCAGAAAGCATCTTTAGAGTTAGGCCAACTAACGGAAGAGTTGTTACCACCAAGACAACTGATAGAGTTATTCAATAAGATTCAGACACCCTCAAGAAGACCAATGACACCCATACAATGGTACTATGAACATGAGAGAGTAACGCCTATATGGAATGGCCAAATGCTAATGTACCGCGCTAGGTTACCTTTAGTCAAGGAAAATCTTTATTGGCGGTATAACCTCCATAGCTGGCCCTTACCATATAATACAACTGGACTAGCTATCCAGGTGTTAGTGAGACATACTGATGTAGGAGTAAACCCACAGACTGGAGAAATATTCCATCCGAAAACCTGTACTGGATTGAGCCCTAGCGTGTGTAGGACTGGCCCCATATATCAACCAGAGGTTTGGTCCTGTACACGGGCAATTCTGTCAGGAAAGAAAAAGCTAAGACATACATGTGAGGTAGCCCTTACGAAGAGTAATGGTTTAGCCCAGGCTGAAGAAATCGCTTTAGGTGAATACATTTTGGTGACTTGGGGAGAAACGTCATTACAAGATGTATTGCTAGACCACAGGAGTCTAGGACATTAGCTGCTGGAAGTATATAGTCAAAGTAAGACCGCAGTGTAGTATTAGTGGAGTAGGATGGACACTACCTGGTATAACCGAACAAATTGGTCACCTTTCGATCAGCACACTCCAAATTCAAAATATACCCCCTATTAAAATTCGAAAATTAATTCCCAAGGGAGATGCCCTTAAGGAATTACGAAAGATGAAATTTAATGCATTTAAACCAGTGTCTAGAGTGCATTTAGCTCCACTGATTGAACCAGATGAAGACAGTATTCCAAGCGATACAGAACACCACCTTTCCTGGGGAATGATTATGATCTTGGCACTTCTCACCCTGACTTTGTGTATAATCTTGGTATATGTGTATATAAAATGGGGACCCCGAATTAGAGCAGTTGTTAAAGAGTTAACAGTGAAGCCAATGGATACCAAGGAAGAATATTTTCAGTCTAGAGGTGAAGTAAAAGAAGAAAGTGATACTTCTATTTCACTCTTCTCCACAAGACCATCTGCGATGGCACGAGAGGAACAAATAAATGTAGCTGAGACTTAACAGACACATACAGTCTCACCAGTATATTTTATGAAGGGACCATCTTTTGAGCAAAGCTCCTATTGTAAAGGGATGGCCATTCATGCAGTTATTTAATTGTATATAGTCACATGTATTGTATTGTATAAATAGATGTACATTAGTTAAGAACCTTTCCATATTTAAGGGTGAAAAATATGGTGGCGAGCTCACTGCTCATAGCGTTAAATTGACAAAAATGCTTCAAGCCCTGAGCAGTGTTATTTAATAATATATATATGTATATTTCGATGTAAGTAGTAGTATTGATATTATAGATGGCGTATCAGAACATCTCGATGTTATTGATATTATTGATGGAATATGAATATATCTCGATGTTATTAATGGTTATATGATTGTATATAGTTAAAGGTATATAGTTGATATACCATTTAACTTGAAGAAATGGGCGAATGTAAAGATTGCCATCTTTAAGGAGTATATATATGGGAACTTTAAGGGAAAACTAAAAGAGCGCAACACTGCTAATTAGTGATGCAGCTGTGATGATATCAATGACAGAAGTCCCACTTCCGCAATTATTTCATTCATAATATTTCGATGTCAATGAATGAAATTAAAGATTTATGAAGATGAATTGATAGTGTGTACTATGACTTGTTACAAATCCTACTATATTTACTGCAATGAAACACATTATGTGGGGAGAGTACAATATATGGATTCTGTATATAACAAGGAACAATTTGGTATGAAAATCATGGTTAAACATGTTAAGTTATATTTGAACTTTATGTACTTGAAAGTTGACCCTTAAAGGTTATTTCCAGTGGAATGGATTTAGTTGTTAGGAATTAGAATAGAGGGCACTGAATGCAGTCTCTGAGATGTCTACTCCTACACATAATAAGAGTAATGACAGGAAGTAAAGAATTGATGACAGGAAAAGACTGTCACAAACAATTTTAATGAGAGGATGATGAAATCTCACATTTTGGAGAATATAAATAGAGCACTCTCAGTACAGAGAATGAGAGTGTGGAGAGAAGGCACTATAGTTCAGTTCGATACCAGAGCTCGAGAGAGAGAGTGTGGGGACAGCGCTCTATAACACATCACTGAGAAGAACCATTCCAACCAGGACTCGATGGACCATCTCGATGTAACCGTCCATACTCTGTATATATGATATGCAGAATAAACCATTGAAATTGGAAATGAATCTGGAGTTTCTCTTCGCCTAAGACTGATATACCCAACGCTCAGCTGAATTTGGAAAACACACATACCCATGTGTAAGGATGCCACTGAACTTCTGAAACCAGAAAACTAAAGCAGTCAGATGCGTAAAACAAGCCTTGGAAACTAATTTCGGACCAGTGGCACTTTACACTCTGTTGCACATGCTGTTGCTTTGATTGTCTGTGTTACTATACAGGCTATGTGTCACAATTTGCCTCTAGACTAAAAATTAAGAACCCACATTAAGTATTCTTCTCATGTACCAGTAATAGGTAACAAACAATGCTGATAATATAAGCACAAGTGCAATAAAAGCACACCAAGACATCAGAAATTGTCATTTCACATTCAAACAAAAAACAAACAAACAAAAACAAAACAAAAAAAAAAAAAAAAAAAAAAAAAAAAAAAAAAAAAGAAATGTAAAGTAAGCTCCAAGCCCTGATTGGGAAAATGTAGAAAACCCAGTGACGATCACTTAAGGGTGTTATTCATAATGAAGTCACATTGAGTAAAATGCCATCAAGTGGGCATGTTACAGACCTCCTCACGTGAAATGTCAGATTCATGTTTAAGATCTTGTCTTAAAGAATTTAAAAAAACCCAGTTCTACAGACGTGGTATGTGTAATGCTCAAGTGTACTACTTTAAACTCACAAGAGATGATGCTGAACAAGATAAAATAAAAATTCCCCTGCCCATGTTTCTCAAAACATACTCAAATGGAAAGTAAGGTCAACCTTGAGTGAGAGTTTGTATATGCTCGCATGGAAATGCGGCTCAGCCTGTGAAAGATGTGCCGACATAACATTTTCACAGCTCATATTGGGCACTTGTCAAATAGGCACGTTCTCTAGGTTTCAGGCTAGTTGTATTACATATGTACAAACATTACCATACAAGCCGAAGCACATATTTAACACCGTTGTAATTACTATCAGATTGTGATTTAGTTGATAACAATTCTACATGCTTTCAATTAACGCTTTGAAGTGAAGATGGTTGTGCTTAAGAATGCAGAAGTTTTGCTTTAGTAGATAATGATTTTATAGCTACTCAGTAATTTTTCCTATAATAATCACATTTTATGTGATAGATTCTTTTATTTGTAATTTTAGTTGATTGGTCTGTTTTGATCAAATGCTAATGCTGAAGCTTTGGTGTGCCATCCCATGCTGATTTCCCAGGGGATAGTTCAGAAAAACATTACCCATATTCATGAATTTCGACCCGACAATGACAGCAAGAGATTCCTGAGTTACCAAAAATATCAATATTCATCTGCTAATAGCAATGTGAAGAAACCAATTTCACATCTGACTTGAGACAGGCAGTTATTTATACAAGGCTCAGGAGAAGTAATTTTGTAAACTTAATCAAGATTTATGGCATGTAGGGAATGTTTACAACACTGTGGGCTTAAGTGTTTAAGGCTTTTAGTTACCATTATGTCAAGGCTTGTGACAGCCCAGCCCAAATGCAGAGTGATTATTAAATAAAATGGGAAAGCATACCTCTAACGCAGGCTAATAAGATTGTTAGTTTAAATGATTTGAACTTTACATGATAGATTACCTATTTTAGTTTTTTTTTGTTACCAATGAACAAATATTTTGCCGCTGATATCAGTATATGACCTACGCAGGACTACTAGTAACAGTAGGCTAAGACAGATTGAGAATGCGTTGAAATGGTTGGGGAAGTATGTGCTAATGTGTTTCAAGCAATCAATCCACTGGTCCAGTTTTTTTTTAATAGGCTAACTTCTAGGTCAGCTAGGTTTTAAGGATTGTCCATCATTCATTCAGTTATGCATTTTCATCTTCCTGTCCTAAACTTTGGCCAGATCATGTTTCAAATTGTTGGATTTTTTTGGGGGTGATTGTGCACTGAACTGGTTAAAATCATCACCTTTAAGCAATTGTTTTATATTTAAGATTGGAACATTCTTTTGGTGAAAATCTTCAAAAATGCAATCTTAATGCATTTGGCTGATTGATTTGAAATTACATAGGTACCTGTAACATTTTAATTTGTTAATCGGTTGGCACTGTGTGTCATGATTCACACTTCAATTGTTCATTAATGGTAGTACTGGAATTTGGTGAGTTTAAACAATTTTTGAAATACCCTTTTGTACTAATCGACAAGGGAAGAGATTACCTGAGTTACCGTGGCTATATCAGTGCACATGCATTTATATGTAGTTTGCTTAAAATCATTTGACCAAATCCACTGTGAATTTTGTGGAAATGTGCCATTGGTACATCCATGACAAAAATGGTAATGTTGCATTGATTTTTTTTATCCATATCGTTCCTTTTGGTGGAAAATATTCAAAATGTTTTCTTCAAAGGCACTTTATCAATTGCTTAAAATTTCATAGGAACACTTCTGAATATCCCTACACCTTGAGTATGTACCAAATGATGGCACCTTTTTTGTGCAACTGGACTAATTATTGGCAATATCAGGATGCCACTACACCAACCAGGCATTCTCTGTATCTCTTTTCAGTTCCAGAGGGCAGGAGAAGGTGCCAGCACTGAAAAGTTCGGTGATGATTGCCCCTGTCCAGTTGTGGCCTTAATGGAGGGGCAAGCAAATCTTCTCAATTCAAGGGGTTGTCATGACATCACCAGCAGATGTTTCCAGCACTCCGCAGACTATGCTCAGTCCACCGACTGATCATATGTATATCCGGACAATAAACTGATGAATTGAAAGTGGTGGACTTCAGCCTTGTTCATATACTTCATATAACACTGGGATACCTTACACCTAGCCTAACCAGAAAGCCAATGTGTAATAGGACCACTCCAACGGACAGTCATATAAGTGGTACATGCCTAAGATATTCAATATTCGAGTGGCACCTTTACATATTTGGTGAGCTTACCAGGATCTTGAAGAAGATGTCAGAAAGATGAATACACCCCGGGATCATGACAAAGACCTTGGAGGACAACAGATGGCTCAAGCTCAGCCCCACAACCTTATGAACTACATCATCATCTGCAGCGAAAACGAGGGAGAGGGCCAACGACCAGCTACACCAGAATACATCGTCATCTCAAGCGGCCACAAAGGAGAACCACAAGAACCAGACAAGACAGTTGGAATTGCAAAGATAAGGATCACAGAATTGTGGCTGAAGTCAAGAGATCGCTGGTTGGCAGCAAGGAGATAAGAAAGAGAACAATGGCGGTAAACAAGAAGACAACAACGCTATTGGGAAAGAGCAGTGAACTGGCTGAAAAACTAAGTCACCAGAAGATGAGCCAGAGAAGGAATACAGGACAAAGCAGACAGATATGGATGTTAACCAATTCCAGGCATTCACCAATGGACTATTTGACACACTCGACTGGACTCAATGGAAGAGCAATACACAGAAGAAAAACACTGGAAAAAGATCAAGATCCTGGTACAATCAATTAGGAAATGCAACAGAAACATAACTGTGGAAGTACCTGAATGGATCAAGGAAGTGGAAATGGCCATACCAAAGAGTCCACCAGTACCAGGAGCCACCATATTGATCGCCAGTCGAACAGTGACTGGACCACTGAAAAGAGAAGTGGAAAGATACTTTGGACTGCAGGCCAACTGACAACAAGTATCATGGACAGATCTGCGAGACCATGTCTGGGAGTATTCAATCGGAAATTCAGATGGGAAGCTTCTACTGCAACAAACCAGGACATCAAATTGCTGGGTGCTACAAGAAAAAAGCAGAGACCAAGACCAAGATGATGAATGGAGCAACAAAACCATCTTTAAACTAGACGCTGCAAGACGGACCACAAAGACCAGGAGCCCAGACCATTTATTCATGCAAAAGATGGCAAAATGTTTGACATCATGAACATGTAGTTTGACCCTCAAATATTAAATATTGTAATTGCTGCTGGGGTGCAGTTGGGGCTTTAACCCTTAAATGCCATATAATATGGGGGTAAATAATGGTATTTATCAATGATCAATAACCCCCTTGTAGAAGTTTAAATGACATCTCTGCACATAATAGATTTGAAGGTAATCAAGTTTTAAAATTTCCAATGCTGCTCTTTCGCAAATTTAAATTGCTACAACTTTTGTTTTAAATTCATTAGATGCGCAGTGGTCAATAACCCCCTAGTAGAAGTTGGAATGACATCTCTATCTATTATACTTTTGAAGATATTTAAGATTTAAAATTTCAAATGCTTCTAATTTGCATATTTTTACACATCTTCATTCGTCTGTATAAAATGGTCAAACTCCTTGTATGGAGCTACAATCATGCCAAGTTTGGAGTTTCTATGTATGATAGTGTCCGAGAAATGTGTCGGACAAATCTGTTGGTGAAGAAGAAAGAAAGAAAGAAATAAAGAAAGGAAAAACAGAAAAGTGTGTGTTGACACATACACTTTAATGATCAGAGCTAAAATATGGTTATAGATGGTTATAGGCATGTGGCTAACAATCTAGTCGTATATTATACTCATCTATGTCCAGTATGTCTCAGAGGAGAAGTGTAGAAGTGCATGTTTGTTGCAACTGATGGTGCACATAACTTGACAATACATTGATGCCTACATGTGTACACTCTGTAAAGAGAAACTTCAGTATTAAATCGCAAAGAAATCTGACAATGACTGCCATTTAGTCATATATTTTCATAATCTACCACAGACATGTTCTTGGGTGTTTTTGAACTGAATTGTAATTTCAAGATGACATTTATGTGTAGTGTACATATATAAAAGTACATATAGATATATTTAAACAACATGGTTAAAGTAATTTACACACTGGACTTTTATCTTGCATTTTGTCAAAGATCAAACTTGACATTATTCTCACCATAAGTTGCTGTCACTGTCCATTCAGAGTAAAAGAACTCCTGGAGACAATTATCAACCTTTCTGCTTTTCACTTAAATATTACCTTTTCTTGGGGTGAGGGGGGTTACTGTCAGCATAGGGTCCCTCCCAAAATCACTGCTGCTGTGTATTTAGTATACAGGGGGACCACTGCGAACAATTTGGAACCATTTTCAGCCTTGTCGCTTTTCAAATAAATATGTGTCACTTCTCTCCTAGGGTGGGAGGATGGTTGCTGTGAGGGGTGGCGGGTGGCGGGTGGGCCCCTCCCAAAATTGCTGTCGCTGCATATTTGATGTACAGGGGACTTCTGGGGACATTTTAAAACCATATGCAGCCTTGCCACTTTTCATATGAATAAATGTTCTTTTCCCTTGGGATAGGGGAGGGTTGCTGTCAGCATAGGGTCCCTCCCAAAATCGCTGCTGTGTATTTAGCATACAGGGGACCAATGGGAACAATTTGGAACCATTTTCAGCCTTGTCACTTTTCAAGGAAATAAATAAATGTCACTTCTCTACAGGGGTGGGGGTGGTTGCTGTGATGGGTAGGTTCCCTCCCAAAATTGCTGTTGCTGCATATTTAGTGTACAGGGGACTACTAGCAACATTTTGAGCCAATTTGCAGCCTTTCCACTTTTCACATGAATAAATGTCAATATTCCCTGGGGGTGTGGGGGGTTCCTGTTAGGGGTAGGGCCCCTCCCAAAATTGCTGTTACTGCATATTTAGTGTACATGGGACTACTGCTGACATTTTGAAACCATCTGCAGCCTTGCCACCTTTCACATGAATAAATGCCCCTTTTCCCTGGGGGTGGGGTATGGTTGCTGTCAGGGGTAGGGCCCCTCCCAAAATTGCTGTTGCTTCATATTTAGTGTACAGGGGACTACTGGGGACATTGTGAAACCATTTTCCACCTTGCTGCTTGTCACATGAATAAATGCTATTTCAGCCCTGGGGGTGGGGCTTGCTGTTGGAGGCAAAGCCCGACCCAAAATTGCTGTCGTTTTCCATTTATTAGTCAGGAGGATTCTCTGGTCAATTTTGAAGTATTTTCAGCCTTGCAAGTGTTCACGTGAATAAATGTCATTTTACACCCCCTGCTACAGGGTCTTTAAGGGTTAACGCCCCAGATGCTCCCAGGCAGCAATGTAGAAATTAAATGTCTGAGGGTCAATCCTCATATTTATGATGTCGAAGCTTTTGCCCTCTCTAGCATGAATAAATGGTCTGGGCTCCCACTCTAAGAGAGAGATCAACCATGGGTCATGACAGTGACATTGAGTGGAGTACGATGCTCCACCCTTGTTGATACAGGAGCCTGTGTGAGAAGAACATATTTGATAAACTTTGCCAATGGACTGGACACTCAAGATTACTGCAGCCAAGTGACAGCATTTACAGCATCTCTGGACACAAGTTGGACATCATGCGATCAACGTAAGCAAAAGCGGACAATGCAGATTGTATCAACATGCTAGTCGTACATGGAATCAAACATGAGATGATCATCGGGCATGATGAACTCAGACAAGGAGTGTTGGATTACCCAAAGAAAACCTGATCATGGTTTGGCAAACCGTGGCTGTTGAAGAAGATACAAGACAACCCAACCATCAACACAAGCAAGACGTCGATAAGGAAAACACCAAGGACAGTCGGACACAAGATGATCAAAGCAGTTCTGGACAAGTACGCGAACATATTCAGGAAGAAGGAGGATCCACATGGACTATATGAAACAGACCCCATCATCATTGACACCCAAGGACACTCACCAATCAAGCAGAGGGCATACCAGACACCGTTATCCAAGAGGAAAATCATCGAGAAGGGGGAAGTCGTTGAGGAGGTTGACAATGCTACAAGACAATGTTATTCGACCTAGTGCCAGCCCTTGGGCATCGCCGGTGAAGCTGGTACCTAAACCAGACGGATCAACAAGATTTGTGTCGATTATTGAAAATTGAACGATATCACCAAAAAGGACAGTTACCCCTTACCATTGATACAATTTATCTTTGATCAGGTAAGTGGTGCCAAGGGCATTTTCAATCCTTGATTTGAACAGTGGGTACTGGCAAATTCCAGTAGCAGTAGATGAAAAGAATTTTCAAGAGACAGCCTTTGTATGTCAAAAAAGACTGTACGAATTCTTAAGAATACCATTATGGTTGACCAATGCACCTTCACAGTTTGAAAGAATGGACAAAATCTTATCTGATTTGATCAGACTCGTGTCCTAGTTTCTATACATGATATTGTTATCTATAGCCCTGATCTAGTGTCTCATGCTGAACATTTGGAGCAAGTGTTCCAAAAATTGGAACAGAAAGGTTTGAAAGTTAAACAGTCAAAATGTTCTTTGGCAAAATCAGAAGTCAAATTATTTGGATACACTATCAATGCAGATGGAATTAGTACCAATCCAAAGAAAGTGGAAGCCATTGTTAAAATGGAGCCACCTACAACTATCAAAGGCGTTATATCATTTTTAGGTATGTGCAATTACTACTTACAGACACTGACTTCTCATGCCAAGGTTGCAGAACATTTGTACAAGTTGACCAGACAAGAACAACTGTTTATCTGGGAACAAGAACAAGAGGAAAGTTTCCAAGCCCTAAAAGAATTATTGACGTCACCTAGGGTCAGGGCTTATCTGCAGGTCAATAGGCCCTAAAAGCTCTATACAGATGCTTGTGGATATGTCATAGGAGGAATCTTAGTGCAAGAAGATGAAAATAGCACACAAAAAGGCATTCAGTATGTGTCTCATAAACTCTCAGGAAACCAACTCAAATGGGCTACCCTGGAAAAGGAAGACCATGCAGTGGCATACTGTGTGTCTAAGTTGAGACCTTATCTCTGGGAGGCAGAGTTTACCATGTACACAGATCATAAACCCCTCAGATCCCTTTTTACCAAAGAAATGAGGAACACTAAGATCCAAAGGTGGGGAGTCTTATTAGCCAAGTTTGGTGCAAATATAGAATATATCGGTGGGAAGAAAAATTTGAGAGCCGACGTTATGTCAAGAATGTCAGCTAAACCAGAAGTGGGTACCTTGTATAAGGAAGACTGGATTGATCCAGATGCTTTCCAAGATGAAGATGCCATCCAGAGGATACCTTTAGAAGCAGATGAGTTGGAGGTTGATGAAGTTAGCAAAGCACAACAGGAGGAATTTCAGGACTTGGTACAATCAGCACAAGACAAAGAATCGAGTTATGAAGTTCATCAGGAATTGTTGTATTCAATAAAGAAGCCAACACCCACAGCTCAAAGTTATCCTAGGTTGGTCTTACCAAAACAGTTTAGAAATAAGATCATAGACAGATGTCATAAGGAAATAGGGCATATGGCTCTGTACAAAACCTTATGGCGAGTGAGAGAGGCATATGTTCGGCCAGGGGTGATGAAAGATATCAAAGGGAGATTACAAAATTGTGCCACATGCTTAGTGCATGTACCAAGACCAGACAAAACTAGAATGGAAGCAATGCCCATTACCAACTACCCAATGCAAATAGCGGGCATGGATTTGATAGGACCGTTTGGATTGACTGACAGAGGAAACAATTATTGTTTAAATGTAATCGACCATCTTTCTGGATGGGCAGACAGTTATTCTTTACCAAATAAAACAGTTCAAAGTGCAAAAGAAGCTTTACCCAAAGACTTCTTCCCAGCACATGGAATTCCTGAAATTATCATCACAGATCAAGGCCAGGAATTCAATGTGCAATCTTTCAGGACATACCTAAAAGATTTAGGTGTAATTAGGAGAATAACAGGATATAAGCCCCAAACGAATGGCAAGATAGAGAGGTTCAACAAAACACTCAAAGAACTGATAGCCATATTAGTGAATAATGATGCCAGGAAATGGGAAGAACAACTGGGAAATGCATTACTAGCTTACAAAAATAGTGTAAGTATTGTTACAGGTTACATGCCTTTCTTTCTCATGTACAGACAACATGGGAGACTACCTTTTACTAAGGCATTAGGGGCTCAGAGAGACACTCTTGCTGTACAAGGTAGACTCAGTGACCTCACAGATGCACTAACTAAATCTAGACAGAATCTTGAAGGTTAAAGACACTTCAATAGAGAGACACTAAACCGGAGAGCCAACGCAAATGAAGTGCAAGTGGGATATACAGTGATTCTCAAGTGAGGTTAACACTGACATCCAAATGGCATCCACAAGATGAGATCACCAGAGTTAGGGGACCCGTGTGTTGGATACGTCAGCAGCAAACTGGGAAAACCAAGGTTGTAAATAGAAACAAACTGAAAATAGTTGACCCTAACCTTGTGTGGGAGGATATCCAGCCCAGACTAGTTCGCAGCTCCAGAAAATCAGCAGTACCACCGCCAACACTGCAGTTCCTGCCAAACCAATGAGCTGATAAGACCACGACTGAGGAGCCAGAGCCAAGACCAGAGGGAGAAGAAGCAGACACAGATCAAGCTGCACAGGAGACTGAGACTTAACCACAAGTACAGAGGATACCAACCTTTACGGAGTTTGCACACCTGTACCATAACCAATACCGGAAGAAACAGTTTGAACAACTGAGAAATACAGTAGAAAGACCAGCCAAACTACCATGTGTGGATGTACCTATGAAGTATTGGTGATTGCCATAGTCTGGATGATGACTCAAGCACTGGCCGCCAACATTCATCCACTCAAGGGGGGGGGGGTACTTATCAACAGAACCTACTCAAGGTACAAGATGCAGAATGGACTATTCTTGTCACCATGGATAGACCAAAGAGGAAGAGGGAGATCTAGAATACAGTATGGGGACATCAAGAGTCTACTATAGAGGACGCTGATACCTGTGTCAGATAAAAGACAGTGGATAAAAACATTGGATACCAAGATGAAAGTTTTGGACCATGTGGATCGCATCTTTATGGTACCAGATCCTAAGGTACCCAACAAGACAAACTGGAAGAAGAGAGGACTTCTGAACATGTCCAGAGAAGCATTTCACAGATTATTAGGACTAGCGTCCAGACAAAAATATTGAAGAGACAAAACCAATCATAAAGTTAATAAGGAACAAAAGAAAATAGTACATAGGATGAATGAATTGGTGATGGTCTTGAATCATACACATCTAAAAATAGATGTGGAAAGGCAGCATATACGCAGCATCGAGGACTACTTGAACACCATCTTGTGAATCCAGTACACAGAACAACTGCGGAACAACACGCTGGCCACAAGACACTTCTTACCGACAATATGGGTAGTGCATAACTTGGGTCGAGCCGTTTCTCAGTTTGAAGAACTGGTAAATATTTACTTAAGGATACAAGATCAATTTCATAGAAGGAAAGCATCCTTAGAGTTAGGCACGATAACTGAGAAATTGGTTCTGCCCAAACATCTTCAAAGTTTGCTGGACACAGTTTCCTAGGCCACCTTAAGACCTGTAACTCCACTTCAATTGTATAATGAGCATGGAAGATTCATGCCTATTTGGGAGGAGGACATGCTTGTCTACCACATTGAGATTCCATTAGTGAGGGAACCACATTGTGGTGGTTAAACATTCATAGCTGGCCCTCAGTCAGATGTGTTCTACAAACCTAAGATTTTCAATATTAGCGTGGCACTTTTACAACATGCACTGTATTGCTATATATGTACAGCTGTAGCCTTTACCCATGTGGTCCTAAAGTTTGATATACCACACGTTCGTCAAAAAATAACATATCAGTGTCACATATCACATGTGAATGTAACTGATCTTCACACTTTTTAACTACAAAAGTAATGCTAATATACAAAAATTGGAGGGAAAGGTTAGAACCTGTATCATATATCTTGGCATTTTATATATATATATATATATATATATATATATGTGTACATAAAAATATATACATATATAAGTCATTCCAAAATAAATTGTCCATTACATTTGGACAATTTTGCCCCATCATTTTATCTCAAGTTCTTCTCATGGTAGAAGCACCAAATTTGGACAGTTTGTAAAGATGGGTTCTTGTAGTAAATTGACAGAATTTTACTAATATTACTACACTCATAATTGAGTTATGGAATTATGAATATGAATAGATTCTCAGGAGTTTAGGCAATTTCCTGGGGTTTTTGGCAATATCCAGGGAATGTAAGCCGAGTTCCTGGGAACATAAGGCCGGTCCTGGGAATGTAGCGAAGTCCCAACTTGCCACTATGTTCCCAGGAATATATTTAAAGTCCTGGGAATATAATTATAAATTCCCAGGAATATAACTTAAGTCCCAGGAATTGAGACTTAAGTTCCTGGGAACGTTACTCAGAGTCCCAGGAACTTTAAGATAAAAGGTAACGTATGAGGAGTGCATGCGTACATGCAGTAAGCATAACTTCAATGTTTCTTCATATCAAATCCATTTCCCACAAATTTTACTTTGCTAGATTTTGCGCAAAATTAGACTATCAGTCTACGTTGAACCAACTTTATCGAACCCTGTCTTGAAATCAAGAAAAAAAAAAAAAAAAAAAAAAAAAAACAAACAAAAAAGAAAGAAAAAAACCTCGCCAAATTGTGACCTGTATTTAGTGCCTGGGTTATCATCAATACCCCAACCTCCCTTCCCCTGAGCAAACTCATGGATTCTTTTGGTGCTCTGAAAGCTCTACACAGGAACCTTTGGGAGGCCTAGGCTGTACAGCCATACTTGGACAGCCATGCATGACCAAAGTGGAAACTGAAAATTTATATGAAAATGAAACAAAGGTACTGCTTTACTATGCTAGATTGTAGGCCTAGGTCTATATAGAGCGTATGTTCCCTCTCCTCTCTCGCCCCCCCCCCACCTCAAGCTCTCGTCAAAATGCCGCCTCAAAAAAGGGCAAGTGGGTCCTAAACTCTAGGATCAAAGGAAAGATGTCTCATACATGTAGGCCTAGGTCGAAGCCTATATGGCCGAGCTATGTTTTTTGCCAGGTGGTAACAAAAGTGGGTGGCCATGCATAGTGATTCAACATTTGTTAGATCAGTAACAAGGCCTAGACATACATCTTTTGATATACACACGATGTACCAGTTCTCTATATAAAGCTGAGTCGTGCGGTTTGTGAAATGCAGCATAATACGTCACTGACCACAGATAGGACTATAATTGCTTTCAATCAGAAACTTCTGGTTCCAAGCTGTACTTCCAGGGTAAAACTGGAAAAAAATTGTCTTTTCTTGACGAACGGAGGTAGTCTGCGCAAGCCATGTCACTTCAACCCTACCGACGATCTTGTAAAAACCGTGTACCTAGGCCTTGTTTCGTTATAGCAACTGAAAACTCCTCATTGATATTGAGCAAGTTCGGAGCGGGTCAGTGGGGCAAACTTTGTGTGTGTGTGTGTGTGTGTGTGTGTGTGTGTCTGTCTGTCTAAGTATTAAAAAACATGAAATCAGTTTATGAAAAATATGAAAACCCAGGGTCTCTGCGATTATTAAAATGTGCGCGTTATCTGAAAAGTCTGCCTTTTGCTTAGCATAAAGAACCCAAATATGAGTTTATCTTCGTAACAGAGACGCAGGGAAGGGAGCTAGACATCGTTGCAACAAATTTAATGGTTCAGAGACCGGCAGCTCATCACATATAAAGAAAGATTAACAAGTGGTAGTAACAGTGTTCTTGCCCACCCTATCAACAATAGGTCTAATTTGTATTTTGTTCAAAACATTATGGTCGTATAAAGGATTTCTGAGTCTGAGTAGGTAACATATCGAGCATAGGTACATCAACTATATACCCTTGGTAGATGTATTTATTATTATTATTATTAATAATAATAATAATAATGATAATAATAATAATAATAATAATAATAATAAAAATAATAATAATAATAATTCCTTTCTGTACAGCTATTGTGTGGATTTGCTTTATCTGTCAGTCATTTCATCTCATATGCTTACTTAATAACTTATGACTGTCAACAGCTTGGCTAAACTAGCCTATAGAATGCCTGCCTACCTCTTTTCTTATTTACCCTGCTCTCAGTTCCAATGTTTGCTCAAATTCTTTGGATATTCATTCTCATTAAAAGTCCACTGGATCTTCAGATCAAACGATAACCTGTTTGAGGAAACACTATCAGGGAGGCCTATCCCTGATTCATGAATCATGGAAAGGGCTGGCTGCATTGTTGATGCAGCCGGTGCCTTTGCTTTTGGCCAATCAGAACACACGTAGCAGCGTCGCCACGGCTACAGTCACTAGAGCCAACATGTTGCCGTCCACTGATTAAATCCATGGACCATACAAGATGAGCGAGGCACAGAAAAACTGCAACAGTTAGGCCAAGGAGGGTCGAGTTATTAACGATCTCAGTAATAACTCGACCAATCAAGTAAGATCAAAGCAAAAACACCAATCAATTGGTTTGTGACACTTCTTATTCCAAACAAAGTCATTTGAAACCCAGAGACTTCCTTCCTCTCGAGTCTCTGTCCTCCATGGTTAGACCAAGGAGCCTATATTTTTTTGGCCTCATTGGTTAGACACGGGAATCACATTTAAACCATTCCAAATCACGAACTACCCCTATAGGCAAAAGTGAGAGATCATTTGAAAACTAGTGGCGTACATGCAGATTAGATGAGCAAAATAGTGGTGAAATTATGACATTGCCCCAGATTCTTTCCAAAGTTCTTGAAAAGGGGTGGGAGCGGCAGGTAAGCGGCTCCCCATACTAGCGTACTGGGCATTTTTATTTGCGTAAACGCACAAACTGGAATCCATTTGATTTTATGTACTTCGTAGCAACCATTATTTGTACATTTTCTCATTTTCTGTACCTTGTAGGGTCCACTAGGGCCAAACTATTTTTTGGACCAGCGTCCAGACTCCCCCCTCCCCCTCCCCCCCCCCATGAAAACGTGCAGTGATACTTCCAATTTAATCAACTTTGCAACTCACTGCTGATTGTTTTTTTCAGGGTTTTTGTCTTTTTTGTTCTTGTTTTTGTTTTTGTTTTTGTTTTTTGTGTTTTGTTTTTGTTTTGTTTTTTAATCTTGTTTGCCGGCTCACTTGGCCAATCACAATTAGTCAGTTGAGCAGGAGGTCAGTCACCATGACAAGTTTAGTGGTTTTTGCAGAAATATTGTTTGAGAGAAACTCCAGACAAATATGGTTGGGGAGAGAGAGAGAGAGAGAGAGAGAGAGAGAGAGATTGGAAAAGCAAAATCGTATGATTTAGTCATAGTGAACACGTTGAAGTTCTAGAACTGTAATTATGATCATGATTGAAAACAAAATGTCAGATGTAATGAAAGAGTGATGATAGACGGATATCCTCACTCATTAAGTACATCTATAAACTCTTAAAGGGAGTTTGAATGGATATATTGCAAAGTTCCTTCTTGCATGCATAGAGGTAGTCATGGAAACAGGCTGCTGAGAGGCAGAGCAGCATGTCATTCAGTGTGTGTTGGGGGGGTGGGGGGTAAGAGTATTTCCTTACTAACGCCGGCATACAGGGGTGATGTGTTTCCCATGCCAGTGAACTGGAGGCCCTCTTTTTTCTGTATTTCTGGTCATCACATATGTTCATACTGGTCATTATGTTGGAATATTCCTATTTTTCTGTGCTTTGTTATGGCAAAATTATTTCCTGTGCTGGTGTACTGTGACACCCAACCATCACTCCTCCCTTTCCCTGGGTACAGGCTATCCAGTATATCTGATTCACACTTGTGATCTTTTACTACAAATTGGGCCACTGCATAAACAGGCCAACCACTGGAGGCATGGAGGTGTAAATGGTAAATTGGGTCATTGGTTGTGTTGTTGTATTGTGTTGACACAGCTACTCAAAAGCTGCCTCAACATGGTGGGGGGGGGGGGGCAATGCAGCTAGTACGGGATGGTAAAAAAAATCCAAGACCACATATTTTCCTGGTTTGATGTACATGCTGCACATTCATGTTTTGCCCTAAAACAGACTCGTAAGACTTAACTCAGGGTGTTCAAATGAGCTGGCACCCAGCATATTTTACCCTCTGCTTCCAGGGCCGGTGTCGGCTACTCAGTCTTGTAATCCATACAAGATGTGATCATGGACATGTAAACGACCCCATTTATATGTCCGTGACGTGATGCAGTGATTTATATTGCTTACCTCGGTTAACTTTGGGGTGCCCACAACTTTGTAGCTAGTGCCAGGCACTTTAAAGCATTTTGAACACCCTGCAAACCCACTCCCAAGTTCAACTGGGACAAACACTGTGCAAGTCCTGGTCTCAAAGATACAGTTCACATGCAATTTAAGACCACTGTTGTGTGACCACATTTCTGATGGCACAACAGTCTAACTTCTTTGTAGATTTACCTGCAATTTAAGACCACCTGTTACATGTATATGTGACCACCCCTTGGTTGCCTGATAGGGTATTCTAAACAGCAGGTACTATGCACGGTAAAATTAGTCAGCAGGCAACTCTTTATATGGGTGCCTGCTTAGCTGACTTGGATGTCATTTTTGTGGCTGGTAGCCTGCAAGTGCCCCTTAGTTTTGAAGCTATTCAAGATTTAAGTCTTACATATTCACCTAATTTGCAAAAATTAAAATCCTACAACTTTGGTATGTGGTTCATTGGATGTGGCTTTGCCACAAACATATAATTTGAAGCTGCAATGATATAAATATGTACATGTGTAATAGTGGAGAAGATATTCAACTTTTAAATTTTCCATAGTCCTAATTAGCAGAATTTAAAATTCTACATCTTTCATTTTCTGTCCACAACTTTGGCAGCTGTCACTCACCGACAGATACACATTGGAATTCAGATTCTATCTGCCATAGTTTGAAAGATATGGAGCTTTTATAATTTTGATAGCCCTGAATTTGCATAATTATAAACATTATGACTATTCCAAAAGATATACACAATTTCACCAATAGGTCAGTCACCATGCCAGTTTGGTGGTTTTCAGATTAATAGTGTCTGATAAAAACTACAGACAAATTTGGTTGTACGGCAACAAAGAGATAGAGAGAGAATGGGAGTGAGAGAGAGACGGAAAGAAAGAAAAAGAAAGAGAGAAAGAAAGAAAGCAAGAAAAAAGAAAGAAAGATAGAAAGAAAGTAATTGGAAAAACAAACTTCCATGATTTAACCAAACTGAACATATTAAGTTCTAGAACTGTTATTATGGTCATGATTGAAAAAAAAAATGTCATAGATGTAATGAAAGAGTGATGATAGATAGATATCCTCACTCATTAAGTACATCTATGAACTCTGAAAGGGAGTTTGAATGGATATATTGCAAAGTTCCTTCTTGCGTGCATAGAGGTAGTCATGTGTGCCCGCTGCTAACAGGCAGAGCAGCATGTGTATGTGGGTGGGTGGGTGGGGGGTAGGGTATTTCCTTACTTGTACCATGCTAGCACACTAGGGTAATGTGCTTCCCATGCCAGCCAACTGGAGGCCCTCTTTTTTCTGTATATCTGATCATCATATATGTTAAGGGTATATATCAGGTTACGCGTGAGTCTTACAAATGACTTAATAAAAGTCTGAAAATACGTTAAAAGTACCATAAACTATATATTTCCTGAAAGCTAATAAATCTGGAAATAAGTTGATAGCATTTTCATTTTTACAAGTTCTTCTGTGTTGACACAACAATCAGGTAAAGTGATCATAAAAAAATCACACAATTGTTAAATCTACTTTTTTATTTTGAGCTTGAGCATGTGCATTTCTGTGGCAAAAGCTAGCAGACATGATTTTCTACACAAACGTGTCTCATTTTTGTCATTGTTTGCGCTATTGTGGAGATACTCCCGTTTAAAGTTGAAAAGATGACATTCCATTCTTACATCAAAGGTTTTGACTTTTGGCTCGCTGTGGAGGGAAAACCACTCAACATAGAAAAAATCTGAGACACGTTTTTAAAGATTACATTCTTGTGAACAGTTTGCCACAAACCCCAGGTCTTTATGAGCAAAACTGACGAAGTTGATATCACAAGAAGTTGAGAAACAAAGGCCAGGAATGATGCCGAGAAAAACGCTTTCAAAGCAAATGCCGACTTCAATAGGACTTACGCTATTCTTTGGGCCTTTGATCGCAATGACACCTTGGTATTCCGTTACGCACTCCTACCTGTTGAGTAAATGGACAGGTTTGGAGCATCAAACTTCAAAGAATGCTTTATTTTAGAGGTTTTACATCCAAAAATGTTATAATCATGCTCATCTGTCACTTTGGATTCCATGTTGGGGTTTCTCAAGTTTAACCTGATTGGCCGACAAATGACTGACAGGTGGTTACGGGGCAACCGGGTTCTACGATGTTTGCCATCTTGCGTGGGGCCTAGTATAGGTGTCAGTAAATCGGAACTTCAGTCTCAGTTCAGAAAGTTTCTATCAAGTTCACAGGATCGTTGCTTACATTTGTGTGATTAGAAAGTGCTATTGCAAAGATGCCGAGAAAGAAAAAACCCTGGGGCAGACCGATGCCTGCGTCAGTTGCAAGTGAACTCAAAGCGTCTGATCTAGGATCATACTACAATCAGTTCCCTCCAGTGGAGACGACCCTGCAACCCGACGTGAGCCTCAGGGAGACCCCGGGCGAGTCTGGCATTGCATGGTCAGGGTCGAACGAAGTCGCGGCCAAGGTCACGGATACTGATTCGGTGAACACCACAACATCCACCAGCCAACCCGGTCTGGACAAACGCTTCTGCAGTGCTAGTGCCCAGAAACTCAGAGACTTTGTGGTCCACGAGGCTAGATCTACAGATTGTTGTGAACAAGGAGATGTGAATGAACAGCCAGAGGGATACCGATTATGGGACTGTTCTCAGTTGCAGGCTTGTATTGATGCCGCTGCTGTGTGTGCAACTTGTAAAGTTGGAACTCTGAAACTGAGCGAAAGAACAAGTATTGGAGCAACAAGAGGATGGAAGTCTGAGTTTATATGGATATGTTCAAACAAGAGTTGTACACAAAGCGATAATGCGGTTTGCCTGCCCAGCTGATCGTAGTCTGCTTGTGCGGAGCGTGCGCAGAAGCGCTCACACCTGCTGTATGTAAATGAGGCTCCTGTTGGATTCCTGCAGGGTGGAGCTTAGAAGCTTAGCTAGTCCCCAGCCGAAGCCACACCAAACAGTGAGAACCAGGCCCAATACTTTTGCCAAAATTCACAATTTTCCTTTACACAACCTGAAATCTGATTCCGGCATACAAAACTTAAAGGAAAAGTGCATAACATGTGTGAAAATAGCAAAAATGATGGTTTAACCCATTGTAACCTGATATATATCCTTAATACTGACCATTATGTTGGAATATTCCTATTTTCTGTACTTTGATATGGCAAAATTATTTCCTGTACTGGGACATCCCCCTCCTCCCTTTTCCTGGGTACAGTATCTCCAGTATATCTGAGTCCTGCTTGTGATCTTTTACTACAAGTCGGGCCACTGCACAAACAGGCCAACCACTGTTAATTGCATGGAGGCGTAAATGGTAAATTGGGTCATTGGTTGTGTTGTTGTATTGTGTTGAGACAGCTGGTCAAAAGCTGCCTCAGCCTGGTAATGGGGGGCCAATGCAGCTAGTAGGGGATGGTATACTATTCATAATCATAGACAAAATTGAAAACCACATGGGATGAGGTGTGGCTGGAGTAATCAAAACAACCCTATGCAAATTACTGTCTCTATTATCAGCACTTATGTTGTAACTGATACATCCTGGTCAGAGACCAAGATTATCAACAATTTATTGACAAACAAAATCTGAGACCACTTCTTTTTTCTGGTTTGAACTTTGATATACATGCTGCACATGCATGTATTGCCCTTAAACAGACTCTCAAGACTGTTAACTCAGGGTGTTCAAAATAAGCTGGCACCCAGCACATTTTACCCTCTGATTCCAGGGCCGGTGCTGGCTATTTAGTCTCGTACTCTATAGAAGGTGTGATGCAATGATTTATATTGCTCACCTCGGTTAGCTTTGGGGTGCCCACAACTTTGTGGCTAGTGCCATGCACTTTAACACATTTTGAACACCCTGTAAACCCCCCATCCCAACTTCAACTGGTACCAAGACTGTCCAACTCCTGGTCTCAGAGATACACTGTTGTGAGGGACCACCTGACTTGTTTTGTAACATTTCTGATAGCACAGCAGTCTAACTTCTTTGTAGATTTACATGTAATTTAAGGCCACCTGTCACATGTATATTTGACCACTTTAGGCAGGCAGAAGGGGTGGTCCCTAAAAATATTACAAGGGAAAAGTATGTTGCACTCCACTACATGTACTGGGTTTCCCATAGGACTACATTGTAGTTTTACACACAAGATCATATCTTTAAAATATTTCAAAAGCCTTCATTGAGTAAGTCCAAGATTCAAACATTAACTTGAGTGGGACACAATTCTAAGTGGCATGTTTTGTGTTGTATTTACTTGTAACGGAGTGACATAGTGTCACTTAGTGAAAGACAACTGTTCTACTTCACAACCTGCAGACTTTTGCAGGGGACATGTAAAACCAAATTTGGACAGGTGAAATTAAACCCCTTTGAGCCTTGTCAAACAGGTGAGAAAAAAATAATGTCTACCCGTGTTGTAGTCAAAATGACATATATATGTTAAAAATTCCAAATGATCATTATTTTGTTCAAAGTGAAACCATGAATGCTGCATGAGTCTCTTGTCAAAATGGCAGTATATGCATGCAGCTGTGTTTTTATTTATTGTCACAGCTTTGCTTTCCTCCTGAAGCCTACCTGCTTATAGTTATAATTAGCTCACTGGATATCAGGGTATTTTTTTATCTGGCCAGTGGCCTGTGAGGGCATGAGCGCCCCAGTCCACCAGTCAAGGGTCTCCTAAGCAAACAACAGCTTAGCAAAGCACATAATAATTATTAGGCAAAGTGTGATAAATGACCTATTGCATTTGCTTTTGTTCTATTTCATTATTGTTTTTCAATAAAATATGCCTCAACCAATTACTTAAGGGAGATGCTATTGAAAATGATCATGGACCTCCCTTCAGACCAGATATCAACAAGCCAAATTAACCACATTTTACACCATGGACCTATTCTTGTTAATGGGTCCACATTTACATTCACCCATCTATCCCTCGTCAATATGCTGTCCCTCCCCTCATCCCACTTGCTACCCTGACCTGGTCCAGAGGCCATCAACAATGCTTTTTTTGCCCCTATTCACCTGTTTATCAGCATCTCTGATTATCTCATTTCCCAGTGGAACTTATTTTTTAAACTGATCAGAGCTTTTAATTTGGCAGCCTGTGGAGTGGGCATACAAGCACCAATGGGTGACACTTCAGAGCAGCTCCCTGCATGGAGCAAAGTTAGTTATTTCAGTGATTACATCATGGTGGCACCATTACAAATTTCAAATCTTGAAAACTTCAAAGCTTTAATAGATGGAGATGCCATTCCAACTTTTACTCCTGAGTCATGCAATGTTTGTACATTGCCATACCAATATGCTTTGAAGACACACACACTGATTTGCTATGTAGCAAATCGTCTTTTCTAGTTTCAATTTTGTATCTCAAGGCCTAGTTGAAGGTCATACCATTTTAGGATGTGACTATTGAAATGCGTCATAATCATTATAAACATAGATTTGGCATACAGATTTATTTCAGGTGATTTTAACCCAATAGGCTTTGAAATTACCATTTTTTTTCCATATGCATGCTGTTAAGGTTGTTTTGTCTCAAATCTATATGTTTTGTGTTTGTTAGTTTTTTTCCTTTTTTCCTCATTTTTTCAACCTGGAGTGCCCAGCGGTAATTTGTGTGTGATGTATATTTTGAATTTTTAGCCTAGACTGTTTCCACACTCATTCCTAATATAACATGTATCAGCAATTTTCTCTCAGTTCCTAGGACTTGAATAGCGTTCCTAGGAGCTGACCTCTATATTCCTGGGACCTGAGTAATATATTCCAGGGATTTTAGTTATGTTCCCAGGAATTTGCCATTATATTCCCAGGAACTTGCCACTATGTTCCTGGGACTTCTGTTAAATTCCCAGGACTGGCATTATATGCTCCTAGGAACTCGCTTATATTCTCAGGATATTTCCTAAATTCCCAGGCTATTGCCTAAAATCCCAGGAAATTGCCTAAATTCCTGAGAATTTATTAATATTCATAATGCAATAACTCAATAATGAGTGAAGTAATATTAACAAACTTGTGCCAATTTACTACTAGAACCCATCTCCACACACTGTGGAAATTTGGTGCTTCTACCATGAGTAGAACTGGAGATATGATGATGGGGCAAAATTGTCCGAATGGAATGGACAATTTATTTTGGAATGACTTATATATATATATATATATATATATATATATATATATATATATATATATATATATATATATATGTGTGTGTGTGTGTGTGTGTGTGTGTGTGTGTGTGTGTGTGTGTGCATGACCCAGTTTGGGTACATGGCATACTCATAGGTACTGATGGTTGTGATTGAAGTTTTATGAAGGTATGTAAAGTTGCAAAGAAGTTGTAGATTGACCTTGCTCATTGACATTATCTGACACAATTATATGTAAATGTAGGGTAAGCAATGTAATTCATACATTTGTTTTATTTGATGTGGATTGCAGTTATCCTCTTGCTGATAGCTTTTGAATTTACTCTATTTTATTTATTCATTTATTGTTATTTTCCTTCTTCTTCTTCATCATATTTTTCATCTTTTTTGTTGTTGTCAAAAATAAGAAAACATGACAAGGCAACCATATAGTGAGCAACTCAAATTGTAGATCGAGGCAATGAGACCCTCTACAAGAGAATTAAGTTTCCATCTTTCAAAGAAGTCAAAAAATTACCAAAATGCAAAAAAGAGAGAGGCATAAGTAAATGACACAGTCATATGTTGAAAAAATTCATGTCTACAGTTACCTAGAAGTGTTCTTATGCAATTTTAAGGTCCTAGCAAGCAGCTATCCAAAATAATTAGGAATATTTTCTTTCAATGTAGCTTGCGCTTTTATAATTATACTTTACACATGTATGTCCTCGTACATTTAAGCCCTAGGTCATTGCTATCGGTATAGAAGTCTGGCAATGCTTGCAGCCGATTTTATTAAGAATTAAAGAAATCTTTCAGAATAAATGACGTTCATGTTACCCGCAATGGTGCCCTGCGTTTTATCATTAAGCAAGGCTGTACCTCTACATTGACAGGCAGGTCCGTATGTCACATGTGGAAAAGAATGTTGCTGTTGCCAGTTTAGCAGAGGTAATGTAAAATTAACCTTTTAATATGTGTCATCCGACAAAAACTGTTTTTATGAGCCAAATCAAGGGAAGGGTGATCAGCAGCAAACCACCGAGCATTTTTTGTATCTCTTAACTATTGCAAGTCTCGTATCACAAGGAATCAGGGTCAGAATATTTAATGATTTGAAAGCAATTGCTGTCCAATGTCTTGGCCTTTGTCACCATAGTATTGAGAATGTAAACTTGTGGTACTAATAGCCTTTTTAGCTCAGCTTTATTATACTCACATCTGTCCTTGGAAAATCCCAGTTTATTTGCAATGTCCTTTGTTGAGTCAATAGTGTAGTTGTTTTTTTTCTGGCTGGACATAAAATGGATGGACACGTTGTTGGTAGAAACATGAGAATCAGAAGTTCCTTAAAAACAATAACATGGTAATTGCAATTTAAAGTTGAGTATACTCTGAGTGGCTGTGGAGCTTTAGGAAACATGGTTATCTTTTGCCATTCTGAGTGAGTCAAATGTGACTGTGTAATTACACATGAATAAGGGTTGTTTGATCATTATATGTTTAATACATGAACATATTAAACAAACGGCCCTTTTTTAGCATATGACTGTACAATCATTTAAATTACATATTACCCTGTGACACACACACAGATACATATATATAAATATATAGATAGATAGATAGATAGATAGATAGATAGATAGATAGATAGATAGATAGATAGATAGATGCATACGTACACACATAAACACGTCTTCATATTACTTATCACATATATGACATAACCCATTTTAATTTCCTGTATAATGAGACACATAGACACGACATGCTAACCCTTACCGTTGCTTGCCAAAATGACTGCAAAGGAGTATTCTCTACACACGTATATGGATCTAAAATTAAGCATCACATGACAAGGTATTTCTTTAGTGTGATTGAGAACATGAACACGAGTGTGCATTTCATCCTCAGCACAACCTCTTTCTATGTAGGGTATTGCACCATATTGAAAATACTGGATACCTAAAACATCTCCTTCTCTAACGTTACAGTGAGAGAAACGTGTTGCATTTATGTGATGTATTCTTGACTCATTGAATGACATTATTTTGGTCTTGCAAACTAAGCAAAATATCTCTTTGGTTTTGCCTGTTACAGCTCTCCAGATTTGAAGTGATATGTTTCCTTTGTCCATACCATAAATCGTCCACCCAATAATCCGGCCACTGACAGGTACGCCTTGCTCAGGATTTGGAATTACAATTGTGAACTGTCCTGCATCAGTTGCTCCATTTGATATGGCAGGATTGCCAAATGTAACATTTTCTGAAATATAAAAATGGTATATATTGAACAAGAATTGTGCAGTCGACAATTTTCCAACATAAAATGCTTTGACATTGATGCAGAACACTCCCCGTTTATTGTATAAACCTGCCTTATGCGTCAAAGGTTCATACTTATCCTACCAGACACACTCCACACCTTTTTGCTCGTTTGTTTAGAAAGATTGCTAAAGAGTGTTTGATTTATCTGAAATACTTAATGCACTTCTAGTGATAACATTTAAAGCTCGGAAATGACATTAAGTTGGGTACAGCAGCAGACGTGTAAGTGAAGACTGTGCAGCACGTAGCATGTAACTGAATGAATTGTAATGGCCTTCTTCCCTTGACAAAAACAGACATTGTTTTAAAGATGGAAAATGTCATCAACTTGGAAACCTGGGTGCCAGGCCTGTCTGCATGAAAGATGCACAGACCTTGTCAGCAGTGATGAAGACCTGGAGACATAGCACTCAGCTGAACATCAAGGTTCTTATATATTCATTATTACATACAGAAGTAGAATCCACACTTAAGAAAAGAAAATCCATCTGAAAGTCAGTTGTGAAGTTAAAGCCCAGTTTGAAAAATAATGATGGCACGTTACAACGTAGGTGCTATTGTTTAATCATCTATGTCAAAAATGTTTTTTTTTGGCATAACTGTTAAAGTAATATTCATAGAGCTCAAATCTGTCATAATGCCGCTAAAAAGAAAACAATTTTTGTGAAACTTATACATACACACACATACATACATACATACATACACACACACAGATATATATATATATATATATATATATATATATATATATATATATATATATATATATATATATACATATATATATAAATATATATGTACCATATCACGACTTCGATTTTGACATGTACAGGCTCCTGTTAAGGGGCCGTCTGTAAAGTTATTTTGCAATATAAATTTAAGAAAATCAAAAATTCTCTTTTTCTCAGAATGGGAAAGATTAGGTAACAATCTACAACACGGCTGAATGTTGTGTTTGAAAAATGTCAATATTATTAGAATTTCGGAGCTAAAGAAATCATGGTTTGTGGCTAAACTCTCACATGGTTTTGTATTTACAACAGAATGTAAATGAGCTGTCAGACTTGGGTCTACTAGGCAATGGGAAGTGATCAAGCTGCTTATAGGTTGGGGAGAACAATGGGCTAGTGGGCTAGGGAGAGAACAATGGACCGATGGGCAGGGAAAGGAATATTGGACACTCCTAATCTGTTATTTTAGCGACTCAAACAAGCTATTAAGAAACCACATCTTTGTAATCTTCTGGCAAGACATCAAAGATTTCTTTTTAAACATAAAAAACACGAATTTATAGTATTATAAGAGTACTTCCCATGAGACAAGTGTCAATCAGAGACAGTGAGTACATTTTCCACAATGGCCAGTTTACCGCTGAAAGATAGTCAATTAGACATTAATTGCATTTCTCTCACAATTATAATTTTTGTCTGACTTCTCAGAGCTTTTTAACAGATTGCTCGTACATGCTTTAACCGATTTTGATGAAATAAAAAGCTTTTGAAAAATATACATTCTTGCCTAGGAACGGTATGTGACGCTTGTAGATATTTTGATATTTTGTATTTTTTTTCAATATTGAATTATACAAAGTGGAAAACTGAAATAGTGCCTCTTTATAAATCTCTAAAAATCGTTCCTTTTGCTTTTAAAGAAAAACCAAAAAGCGTTCCTAGACATTAGATCAAAGTTGTATTTTGCCAAATTTGAAGATCTTGTGTTAAGTATTATAGTTTGTAGGCCCAGAACACCTCTGAGGTGGACCCCTTTGTAATATATCGCCTATCACCTAAAATAACGAGAAAATGATGATTTTTTTCTTCACATAATGAAAATATAGATTAATATCTAAAAGAAAATGTATGGTGTTGGGGGGGGGGGGGGGCTAATGGCAAAATTCTCGAGAGGAAAGTAGAGTAAGACACTGTGACGCTATATATGCTGAGCTTTACAGACGACTCCTTAAGGCAATGTGAGTATACCACCAACAAATGAGAATTCCGGGAAGCTGCACTGGGGACGAAAAAAACCTATGCATGTATGTACTAGTAGGTTAAAGGCCCCAATAAAATTATTATGTGACGCACATTTATAATGAACATGTAATTCTGCTCAGAAATACCACCTCTTGCCCTCCGGCTTGATTGGTTCCAAATGTGGTCACATAAAAATTTGTGTGTATTTATTATTTCCAAGAAAACCCTGATCAACTCTCACAAACTGTGTTGTAGAGAGTAACAACTGAATCTAGTATGAATACAGGATTAAATTGCAAACCTTTTTTTTTATTAAATACGTCTATTGCACAAACACAGATAGATGTAGTTACACTCACCATTTTTCTCTATCAAGATATAAAATGGAGGATTGGAGCACGATCCCCACCCATGGTTTGTAACGAATTGTAACTTGGATCTCACAGGTAATTCATCCTGTCTCAGTAAAAACTGACCACGCAATTGTCCTTTCTGGCATATTGTGTTTTCCCTTGGAATTGGGGTGCCTTTAATGTAACGAAACCCTATAACATCACCTTTCTTTACATAAACAAGCGAATCTACCACAAAAGTATGCTGGCCCTTACACCGATATTGTAAGGATTTGGTTGTATGTACCAGCATAAATCTTCCATTTCTTGTTAGTCTGATGGGTCTCCATATCTGAAATGATATTTGCTGGCTATTCTCAGTCCAAAATATCCACTTCAACAATTTTCCACTGGATGGGGACCTCATGGACGGCCTAGGAATATCATACGAATTTAGGCCATGTGCATCTGTTACTCCATCTGGGACAAGCTCACCAAAGGCAAGAATTTTTCCTGAAATAAGAATAGAATTGTTCGTGCAGCATTTTCCCCATAGCGTTATTGTTATGAGTGGCTGTGAATTATTTCTGCAGGCATATTTTTTGCAAATATGCTCAATATATGAAAGCATGCATGACGTTTTGATAGCCAATATCGTATTTATTTCCCAAATATTTTTGCACAGCGAGTAGACAAACGGTGAATGGTAAAGTATGCTGTTTTCCTTAAATTTGAGAATGTTTGTAATTGTAGGTCATGTACAGTTGGGTTTAACAAAGAGAAGGACTTTGAACAAAGAACAATACATGAAAGGGTGCTAAAAAGAAGCTAAAAATGGTAAGGCACACAAAATAATTTTATATCAATTTCCTGTAAAAGATATTAATGATGCCAAACAAACGTAACAGAAGCAAGCAAACTTGTCTAGGCCATTTTCGACTTCCTATCTGTATCCAGCAGCATCCATTAGTGCAATGTAAATAGGCTGTTTTTTTCAAGACTCACTGTCAACAGGTGATGATTAGGAAGGCATTAAACCATAGCGTTTCCATTAATTGTAGTTCCCAGGAAACTGCATTTGGGAACATGAGATTAATTTGTTTTATTGTTTATAAAATTAATACACGCAAACATATATTTGCAGATACATAAAATCTGACGATGTATTAGATACGCTATATGTGAACAAAATATATCTTACTGCACAATGGTACTCGGCAGTAGTCCCATCTACGGAGAGGATCAGCAGTGTAGCACCACGGTCCCTCTGGCATTTGAAATGGTATAGGATTACGACAATAGTTCTCCGAATCTGTCAGTGTCCTGTCTGGAAACTGGCTGGGTTTGCAACAGTTTGGAACATGTGGAAAATTCCTGTTCCACCTTTGACATGGCTGGCCGTATTTGGTTATGTTGATTTTCCCCACATAATCTGCACCTGATATAGTCGTCTTACAATCTAAGTTATGAAAGAGGTGTGCAAAATAAACAAGTGTTGTGCTCTCAAACGCAATCGATTTATCAATTTCTTTGTTGGACGTAAACTGAATTTATAAGTCTATACATTAAAGAGTATTCAGGGTATGAAAAGGGTAATTCGACAGAATTACTTGACACCTAATCCCCGGCCCACGTTTGGCTGCCCTTTTCAGCCGTTCAAGGGTGATTAATGGTTAAAAAAATATGGCAAAGTCATATAAACACCAAATTTTGACACATGGCTTTTAGTATCCCTGATCAGGGTCTTTAAATGCTTTCCAGCATTTTTTTCTGTTCCTTTATGTTTAAGGAGTAAATATGTTTCTAAGGTATTCTTTACACTCAGGAAACTATCCTGGAGGAAAAGGAGGCCACCTAGTCTCCTTGGAACTAAACGCTGGAAAAAACAAACTTCCATGCTTCTGCTACCCTTGTCAAATTAAGAATAATGCGTGAAATGGCATTTTTTATTCAAATTGCTCTCTGTATTGCCAATGGCCCTTAATAAAGCCTATGCACAGCACAATAAAATTCAGGCTTTTTGCATTTGTTCGTTTATTATCTCACTTTAAGGACATTTCATGCTTATGTGACTACCCAGACATATCCCTGGCTATTTTGCCCATGCCACATACCATTATCTGTGACAAAAATATTTTCTCTACAACATTACAAACTAATGTTTACAGCAGCCTTTGTTAAACCAACAGAGTGGTATCTTGTTCCCAGGGGCAGACATTATTGTGGTGGTATTAAGACTAAAAGAAGGATATGTTTCACTTACCTTCACTTTTAGCTTCTTGTATGCAAAAACACAGACCAAGGAAAATCACAAATGCTGCCATGGGTTTATGCGGTGAAAACAACTCATAGCTTTGTAGCTAAATAAAGGAGAAGATTCTGTCCTCATATGATGGAATTTGTAACTTAGCTTAAATTTTTCAGTGTTCCAACTTTTTGTAAATTCCTTCCCAAATAAGTGCAATACAGAATTGTTCGACATTTTATCGCACTATAATCTGAGTACATGTAATGCAATTTGGACGAAATTTTAACTATATGTTAATTTTGGATGATGTTATAGCGTATCAAGCTTTAATTTGGTATGCATGTTGGTAAGTCCACTGTTGCACATCAAAACAGTGCAAATGTTAGATGTTGTTCAAATCAAATGTTGAATGCTTTAGGTTTTTATGTGTTGGGCTCTACCAAATTTGTAAGGCACACGACAATACCATAAATTCTATTCTTATTATTTGTTGAAAGTTTTTTTTATACAAATTGATTTTTCTTCTCAGGAAAAAGTCAAATAACTGCTTTACTATGCTATGCAGGATCATTTGGAGGCACACAATCCCTATTTGTGGACCAGGTGGCCCTGCAAAAAGTTTTCAAAAATGGTGAACATTTGTGTGTTAATCTTAGACTTTTGTGAAAAGGCGGAGCATGTTTCATTTTTAATCTTTTCAAGACGGATTAACATGATGCAAGTCTCCGAAAATGATATGTTTACTTCCATGAAACTATGGGATATCAAACTTTGAAACTATACCTCATGAATGGCTAGTGTAGCAATACAGTTCATCTATTGCAATATTGTGAAAAGCATTGTACGAAATCCTTGCTTTATTACATAGGTGCTATTACAAAGTAGACATCCAGGTCAGCTATTTCTCATTTGAGCTAAGTGGTGTCACGGCAGGTTTTTTTTGGATTTTTTTCAGATGAACTTTTCTTTATTATAAAGCTAACTTTTTGAACTGTACCAGAACTAAAATTGCTCTCCAGAACTATTTGCATGTCAACATGTTCACTTCTCAAAACCTTGCGGCCAGATCGTCTTCAAACATAATGAAGATACAGCTTGTGTGTATGTTTTCATAGGCATTGACTTCTCCCAAACCAGTGTCTTGACTCCTTTGAAATTTAATGATGATATATCTTGATTTGCTCTCCAACAAATGGTTTACTGGGTACTGTTTCTGTCATTGACATCTATATTTCTGCTCGCAGACTAATGTCCCATCGAACTAAACACAGTCACGCATGTGATGAATACATCCCATGAAAACTTCCCATGACACTTTGAGAGGTGTTTATATGAGTTGTAGAGTAGAATCGAGTGAGTTTCAAACTGAAAGTACACAAAGATGTGACCGAAAGTACTAAGATGAAAAAAGATTGATGCAGCCATTGTGGTCCGTTTGGAAACAAAGTTCAATAACTTGAAAGAACAGTTTATATCACTGACAGGTATATGTGAATAAGCCTACATACCAGTTTCCTGCCTCGGGTGTTTCGGTAGTTCGACCGAAAGTTCAAGCTTAACGCGAATGGTGGTATCGCATATCCGGCACCGCCTAATATGGCTTTGATGTCCATAACCCGCATATCTGACAAAATAGGTTTATAAGGCGCGAATTGTATTAACCCTATACCGTCACTCACACACTCCATACTTCGCTACCATGGGGAACAGTTCTCGTGAACATGACAACTTTATAGTCTTTCTTCAACAGGGCATATTACAGCGATATTTCTTACATCCCATTCTTCTATTGAATCCTGGATACCATTATAGTCAATCGGCCTGTCATTTGAATTCAGTGATTTGTAACGTAACTCCACACGTCTGATTTTGCCCATCTTATCTGAGGGAATCACTCGTCCAATCTCACCAAGTTTCCAGTGTCCTCTGAATAGCCTCCAATTTTCACCATGCATTTCACGATGCCACTTCCTACATGGGACTAATGTGGGTAAGTAATCCATTATCCACCTGGGTCAGATTGTGTTGACAGTTCACTGAATATTTCTCAGGCGCACAAGGTCAGGCACCTGGGGAGGTGAATGAAATGGACCACTTGAAATATGAGAAGTGGCACGGCCAAGCAAAAGTTTGTTACATATTTAATTAGGACATAGGTGTGATTCATCGTCGTGAAAGGCCGGATTGCGCCCAATTGGACGTTCATTGAGCAAATTTGCTTCCTCAAAATGAATAAAAAGTTTGCAACTTAGGCATGCTAGGTGTTGCACAATTGACGGACTGAATACATCACTTGACGCTCTTTATGACAGCTCCAGAGCACCTGTTTTGCCATGGAGTCCCAGGTAAAGATTAAGTAAAGGTGATATCACACTTAGCACCATATTCCTTCAGTTTTGTATCCAATCTGAGAACAACATTCTTTAGATGCTTGTCTGCTGCGACTATTTGATTACCACGTTCAGAATGGTATGATGCTGGACTTCCTTTAATGGCTACAAAACAACACAAATATTGAAGGAATGCATCCGTATCGTGTCCTTCTATAACGTCAATGTAAACGGCCCGAGTCGACTGACATTTAAAAATGATGCTAAAGCCTTTCCCGTATATCTTTGCAACATTGCCACAAGTTATTCTTCTTGCAACACATAACAAGAAGGGACCAAATCACAAATTTGGCAAGGCGTTGTAAGCCAATAATCCAATATTTACCTCAAACTTTTGATGTTGTGGTGGAAACGCCATGGTGGACTTTGTTGGGAATGTATTTGACATGGACGCGAGAAAAGGGATGCTGTCCAGGTAACAATAACGGACACTAAGATTCAGTCTCTTGGATACGACCAGGTACTCTCCAGATCCAGTCCTCACCAAGAAATGGCAAAAGTCGCAAATGTTGCCGTTAGATTGATTTTGCATCAAGCTGTGATTAAGTGTCTTTAACCCAGAATTTTATGGCATCAATATGTTGTGCACTTGTAACCCCATGATTGCGTCCCATTGTATTCAATTCACCAGATTTTGGATCCAAGTTCAGTAGCGGCAAAAAATGAGCTAATGTACTGGTTATCTTGTCATAGTGACTTAAACACCTGATGTCAATGTATTCTGCAATTCACTATGATTTTGATTTGGGACTGAAGTGAATTTGATTTAGTACTTGTGTTTCATGACTCAGAGCCTGCAGTACCTCGTTTCTAGTTTCAGGCAGTTTTTTGTCACAGCTTTGATGGATAGGCCAATCTTAAATTCAGTATACAGGAACTCTGGGCCTTGTGATGTCTGGTTGTAAATCATTACCTCGTTTTCTGCAGGCGATCAAGTCTGCAATATTCAAATCACCTGAGATCCAGTGGTCAGTAGCTGTGTGTTCTTGAATTTTGCCTACGTCATTGGTTACAAAGTTATTAAAAACCATGACTCTGACGCTGAATCATTGCACGCACAATCTTGCGGTGAAGGATGAATATGAGGTGTTGAAGATGAGAGTCGTTGATGACGAACATAGCAAATCATTTGGTCAACACAACGCCTTGTAATTCACCTTCCACTATGGTCAGTACATCTCCAGATTCAATTGTCTATTGACGAGACTTAGCTGCTATGAGGAGGCAGTAGTATTCACCAGTGGTGGTTTTCGAATGAGCATATGCACAGCAACCAAACGCATCCATCGACGAATATGAAAACAGGAGTAACCATGGATCGCCGATTGCCCTGGGTGGTTGAATACAACGTAGACATTTTAGATCTGCCACATGAAACATTTGTGCATAAAAATGACATGCTTTGTCTAGGTCATCTGGAATCAGCTGCTCCCATTTTGAATTACTTGATACTGATATTTCACTTGCCGTTTTACTTCTTTTCAACAAACGTGCTATCACAATTTTGGCGTGATGATGAATGGCTTCAACAGATCTGTGCCAATTGTCCACTATTTAATCTCAAAATTATAATTAGCATTGCGAGTCACACTGGTGGCTTCTTCGATGTTATGGCATGACGTTATTACGTCCTCGACTTACTTTGATTTTTGATGAGATCTGTGACCTCTGGGAACTCATTTTGATGCATTTCAGCTGCCTTTTTCATTGCAACTGTCGCTATTGACCCAGCAGGTTTATCACCAAAGTCATTCACCAACACCATACACTCATCAGGAATGTACGACGTATTCATATCCCACCATAAGAAACGATGAATATGGTGCTCCATTTTTGTTGTGCAAACAGAGTGATGCATTTTACGAACATCACCAAGTGCGGGCACTTGAAAATCTCAGAACCTTTCTTGCATGATTGGATGGATGCTGGCGTTATCAGCTTCAATCAGCATCAGAAGATGGACCGGTTGTCTTTGAATATCTTCTGGTGGTAAGTTGATGAGGATGCTGCTTCACTCAAGTAAACATCATCAAAATATGATGACAACTCAGGTATGCTATATGTTTGCACCTTCACAACTCGGTGACAATCTTGATGAAACAGTGGAACTTCATAGCAATGTGAAGCTATTTCTTCGATCTCATTTCCTATTTTCTTCAGCGATAACCTTGGAGATCTGATTTGATTCCAGCCAAGTTTTTAGCACACCTTTCTTCAATTACTGTCACTCTTGAACCACTGTCATATAGCATATTTATTCTTGGGCGTCCTATTCCATTCACTGTAGCTGTTACAATAGATGACAACGCTAAATTTGGTTTTTCTGCACAGTTGATATACAATGGCTCATGTCTTTGGCTCCATAGACATTGAATTTGGCATGAACATCATGTAGGCTAGTACAATGTGGTTTGAAGCAGTCCTTGTCGCCACATGCATTAGTAGCACTACAGTCCTTTTAAACATGGTCTGGATGTAGACACCGCGAACATAGATTCAAATGTTTCATAAATTGTAATTTGTTTTAAGCAGTTTCCGTTCAGTAGGCTTTACAGTCATTGACAGCATGACCATCTGATCAATGCAAATAACAGTTGTTGTTTTTTTTTATGTCCTTTCAAGTGGAAAACTGCTCCAACGTGGTTCCATCGTCCAGTTCTGATTTGTGTCTTTGTTAGGTTCTTTTGCTGCACCCCTTGGCTTTTTCCTTGCCTTTTATTTGAAAAGTAAGCCTGTTTTTTTTTTCTGCATTATCTTGTCTTGTTTTAGGAGGTTCCTAGAAGCACCGATAGATGTCACTAGCGTCCTCTGCTGCACGTGCTTCATTACATAAAAAATCAAGCAAACTTTTGAACTCGCCATTATGTGGTAGCTGATTTTCAATCACGAGGCATCTCCAACCGCGTTTTAGATCAACAGGAAGACGTTGTTCAATTAGGCTGGAAGACAACTTTTTGTATTTGACATGTCAGGTTCTAAGTCTACACTTTTAAGATCTGGATAGCCTAATTCTATCAGCCCCGATATGCAATTAACTTTCGATCTTCTCCTTAATTGATTACTCGAATTTGGTGAAGAATGGCATCTGGTATTTTACCTGGGTCGCCAAATTTAACGTGAAGTACACCAAAATGATCATCAAGGTCGTCTTTACAACTTCTGACCAGTTCTGTTACTTTCTGTGAGAAAAGGTTACGCAGCATCAGTGGTTGTATTTCACTGCCATATTGTGGTGCAATGTACTTCAAAAAAATCTTATTTGAATCTAGGATACAATAGTATATTGGTTTTAGCTTTTCCAGTTCAATGTCATAATGACTTTTGTTGGTTGAATGTGATGATGCGACAGAGGGCGAAACGTTACTGGTCATTTTACCGGCCAGTTTCTTCAATTCAACTGTTATGTTGAAATATTTGTGAAGTAAAAAGGTAGCGTATCTATAGAGTGGTCATCTCAGTCGCCTGATACTACCAGACGTAATGCCATCTGAGCATCCTCCAATGAGTTGGAACGTTTTACCAGTCTGCTTATATGATCGCTAATGACCACAGAATCATGTGAAGACTCGTTCATATATTCCTTTGCGCTTTCGGCGGCTCTGGTAAAATTGAGGGCTCGACCAGGTCAACTTTTCCTCAGGACCAGTGAGTCTGCAATGGCTCTGATTTCGCAGACACACCAGGAAATAGGTATTTAAAGGGCTGAGCGAGCATGTAATTAAGCTGCTGTTTGCTCAAATTAGGACATGGTAACACAAAAATCTAATCAGTTCATTTTGCCAGGAAAGGTAAGCATATGCTAAATTTGAGCACATTTCATGGAGGCATACTTTAGATATCGCGGTAATGAGAATGCGGACACTGGACGGACAGACAACCCAAAACCAGACAGGGCCCCCTCTATGGAGTGGACCCGTAATAATGAAATATTCATAGGCAGAGCTGTGTACAGGCTACAAAACAAATATTCATAGCAATTTTATGTAGAGTGATAATAATATCGGTTTTTTTCCTGCTCTGCATGTGAGCCCAGGGACGGACGCAGTGGCAGCAGGGATTAATCTTGTTTCTAAATTATCAATAGAATTCAATTTTCCCTACAATCATAATTAGGTGTAACCTTGTGGTTAACTTGTTGAAAAAAATTGAACCTTCAATACGATTTCCTTGCGAGCAGATCTTCAAGGCCAATTCAAATTTTTTTTTCTACTGATATTTCGAGGTCATATAATAAGTTAGAAAAAATATATCACATAAATTTGCATGGAATTTGAAAGCTGTTTCATGACGTTTACGTTTCTGCCGTCGTGTTTCAGTCGTCTTCTTTGTCGTTTATTGACATGACATATTGGAATGCGGCAGAAAAAGTTTAAACATAATATGCTTCTACATACGGATTTATATTATTATTTTCATCTTGTTAAATTCAACACATTTTTACTTGATGTCCCTTGATATTTTTCCTTTGCCAGTGTTTTCTGCATATATTTATATAAAATATTTTGTATTTCTTGAGTATGACAATACATTCTCATAGAAAAGGTAAAAGGACCTGTAAAAATATACACCACTGCTTTGAGACTGTAGCCAATTCTCCTTTCTCCGATAGAGACACTCTTGTGCTCTCTATTACAAATGAAACATATTCAATTGTCCTAATCAAGTGACTAGTCTTTGAAATATTCATTCTAGTCATTAATTTGCGTTTAAGTTGCAGAAAATGGAATTGTAAGGTACAATTAAAACACAGTAAAAAACATATGCTTTCAAATGCGACTGGTCAATTCATGATTTAAAGTTGGATACATGCACGGCTAGAGCTTAATAAACAAAAATTTCAGTGGGTTCTAAATTGACATTGCTACCACATATTTGTATATAACAAACTTGATCCTTTGGATGGTATAAACATTTCAAGTTATGCCTATCACACCGTCAACAGTTCTTTTCCAAGCAGAAAATGATATAACAAATACACAGATGCTCTGGTTGAAAAGGAAATACAGGCTACCCTTCAACTTATGCGGATAGCACAGTCAGGTATTCTTGCTCCAGGAAAAATGATGTAACAAATGTAAACAAGCTCTGGGTGAAAAGAAAATATATGTTAATGCACACAAAGGTTTAGAACGGTGCAATACAAGCCTGCCTGTTGATCATTGCTTTAATCTTGATGAGAGGAAGGATAAATTTTTTTTTCCATTTCTTTCCATCATTATCATACTATATCATGTCCTGTTCATACAGAACAAGTTTCAGAGCCTATACCCGTACATGTCTTTCTGAGTACCAGCTCTTTATCTCAGCTAAATATTCAGCAAAGACAAAGATATAATAATGAATTAATATGGACGTGGCAAATAATGAATTAGGTAAATGTGTAAAATTCTGCTTATAAATGCAGAGCTTCATTATGAAAGAAGAATACCTATCAAACCAAAGAAAATCAATGAATACAGGTTCAGATAAGAACAATTTGCCTCACCCCTGAACCAGTATGTACCTTTTCGAGCTCGACAGCTTCTAATAGTTAAACCACCTGACAGTGTATAACTGACTTAGAAACAAACTGGGGTATCATATTTAGTACCATTCATTGTAAAATATAGAGTTGCGGCTAGACCACGTGTAAAAACCAAGGGACATCCTAACAAGTCCTACAACAATAGACATCCTGCACCAGAAATGTAAAAGGAAGTCCATCATGACACCTACTCCTCACTTTGAGAGTATTCAAACAATTAAGCTCTGTTTCACTGAAAACCCTGAGTCAATATTTCGGCGTTATGTGTCAGGTTTGTGACATTTGAGAAAATACTGTCAATTTTGATATATTTTTTAATAGTGAGTAAATGTGCATTTAGGTATGTCAGAATAGAATGAAAGTCATTAGCATTTATGTCAAAAATGTGTTATCGAAACAGAATTTTCCTAATACGATTTTAAGTAAAATTAGGCAAACTTGTAAATGTTGTAGGCTGCTGCTTGCTGTCGATAGCCTGGTGGGCGGGGGGGGGGGGGGGGGGTGGTAACCTGACAGACAAAGAGTTTTATACCGACTTCTAACTTACGAATTTAATAAATGGAGCATATATAAATAGACCTGAAGGAAAGTATGAAAGAAATTTTGATGCAGGCCACTATATAACCATAGTCTTCTGAGCCTTTGAAGATTGTTAAAATATTTTGGAACATGTACCAGTTTTAAACATGTGATTTTAAAAGCCCATCAGGTAGATGAATGTTTGCTGATAGGGCTGGAGCCAAAAAATCTACGATAGATCAAGTTAAGTAGGTCTTAGTTCATGAGTTTCCTTCGGGCAAATGAATCATGTTTCCTACTTTTTTCCAGCAGCAAAACGTAAGAACGCCCATTATATCAAAACACACACTTTCTACAACCAGCAGCCAAGGTTGAGGTTATTTCATATGTCAAATTCAGCAATATAGGATTCAAACATGTGGTATAAAATAGCGTCTTTTGGGGTGACCCTGAAAACCTATTCACAACTGTTCATATTTACCTATTATAGTTCTACAAATTGTCACCCCTAGCCATGGATTCAGTAAATTTGATTACAAACTGTTGCCACTGTGATTCAATCCAATGGATGGGTCTAAAAGTTATGTTGTGTTTAACGAGTCTGTATTATGCCGAAGAAAAAGCGTTATGAAACGGCCACGAGGCTTTATATTTGGCTTTGTTGCCCAAGCCCTGGCTAATATAGCCATGTATGCTGTATGTTAGTTGTATAGCCTCTGTCTTTGCCCAGTTGTGTATGACACATGTTGTTGAAGGTAAATATAATTTTTATTTTGGTTTTGAAATATATAAACTAACATTTTTCGAGGGTATCTTGAAATGAATCACATAATCATCTTGCTAGGTCAGTGAAAAATAAATGTTTTTTCCTATTCTACCTCAATGTTCTGATACCATGTGTATGTTAACTCAATTCTTTCCACACACACACACACACACACACACACACACACACACACACACACACACATATATATATATATATATATATATATATATATATATATATATATATATATATATATATATATATATATATATATATATATATAGATATACATATATATATATGTACACATATACAGGTTTGTCCCCAGAAAAAAATTAAAGTTTAACAAAATTGTGGGATTCTGCACAAAATGGACTGGGGTTCAGAAGGCCTAGGCGTGCCCCAGAAGCTCTAAGGGGTAAGCAATCTCTGTGGTGGATTCTGAGCATCTCATGACACTAAATTCTCATTTAATTCATTGGTTGGAGATGTGTAATTTATGGGAATTAAATTTGCACCCAATTATAATTTTCCGTAACTTGCATAGTGCACCCAGGCTTGAAGCACCAAAGCCAAGCTCTAAGGCATAAGGCCTCTCCAAGTACATTCTATCCCTTTTCCCGAGGATTTTGCTGTATTTTCAAATTGCAATTACTGCAGAATAAAAACTGTCATTTTTTTTCTTAACGAAAAACATTAAAGCAGTTACACCGATTATTTTCCTTGAAAAGACAGTAGCAAGAGTTAAACCTAATATTTGTTGGGTTTTGTTTTTGTTTTTGTTTTTGTTCATCATTGGTAGGTGTTGTGATTTCATGATTGATTTTCACTCGTTACCACTGAAATGGTTTGTTGTTTAACTTGTTGAAACTAGTAACTTTACTTTACCAGGTAGCAAGTTGAGTTTTAAGGCATTGCATTAAAGTTTGTCACATAATTGAAAGCATAGTACAGAATTCAACTAAAAAAAGTAGCCTTGAATTAGGCAACAATGAACCAGGTGACACTGGTGATAATCCCACCCTTGAGTGAATAATGCAGATTATCTTGGAGTTGTTTATCTGGCCTCAACTGGCAAGGTCATCTGGGGGAACTTTAGCCAAAGGTTAACAAGAAAATATCAACTGGCTGATCCAGGGCTTGACATTAATTATTTTTAGGACAAGTGGGAGGAGAAAATTACTTGTCCCCCAGATAAAGTAACTTGTCACAGGGCAAGTAGGCAAACATTACTTGTCCCCCTGATAAAGTTATTTTTCTGGACACAATTTAAAGCATATTTTATTTTTTGCCACTTCTAATAGTGTAAAAGTAATGTACATACCTGTACCTATCACTTTTTTTAAAACATTTCCATGTCTTCTCTAGAAATAATCAAATAAATTCACACAAATTGTCTGACATGTTACATGAGGTGAGTTTGTGGCTAGTATGGTGAATATATGATATTGGACAAATGTTTTTGAACATTTTAAACATAACTTCATATGTAAAATGTCATGGCTAAAAATGGAGATTGTCACAAAATATGCACACACTTTACTATATAGGCCTATTTTTGTGAAAGAAATGTTGAGCTTTATTTACTTTTTTTGAATTTTTACTTCATCCCAATGAGATTCTTAATCTTAGAAGCCCAGGCACATACTTGAAGTTATTTTATGAAAACCCACAAAGATATTTTTCTTTATTTATTTGTTTTATTTATTTATAATCCAGAAGTGCAGGTTTAGATAAAGCTGAACTATCTGGGTTGTATTTTATTTTAGTACTTAAATAGTTAATTATTTAATGAACTAATTGTTTTATTTATCAGCTAAGGTGATATTGTCCATTCACCGTACAAAACATCAGTCTACAGTTTTGTAGGTCCCCAAAATGGCTCTTGGATAATATTGTACACCTAAGACTACACGTTAAACCTTTGAATACTTCTTTCACTTTTCAGTATTCATTACTTTTTTCATATTTATTCATAAAAAAAGTATCATTTCCAAGCAGTTTAAAAAGTTCCATAATTTTGAAACAGTTACCAAAGATAATGAACAAAAAATCAAAGAAAATATTACTACTGTTCATATAGTGCCATCTAGTGGCAGACTATTGCATTACAGGGCCATGTGGTAGGAAACCAGGCACAGATAATAATTGATGAGCTTATAAGCACAATTGGATTTTAAACCGATTCTTGTGCATTTCCTTTCAAGGAAGCACACTATCAGAATTATCACACAACTAGTATCTAAATTATTTCAAGTTCTGCTGAACTCCAAACACTGATCTTTAATTCACCAATTATCGCCCATATCGCTGGATTTTTGCAAATGAAATCATTTGTAACTTTATGTTTGGTTGTTCTATTAAATCTTATTTTTTGTGAATATTAGCTATTCTTGGTATTCTTCTCCTATGTAGTTATTTTAAGGAAAATTAGTTGTTTGTTTGAAGTTCTGTGGTTGGTTGTGCCAAACAGTTCGTTGCCCAACGGGAAAAAGTGCTTGTCCACCGGGCATCAAGTTCGTTGCCTCACTTGGACTTTGGTTAGTCTAAGAAAAATGTGTTATAGTTTCCCACGTGTAGTCTTTGCTTTGTTGCCATATTTCATGTCAATAAACTTGCTAAACTAAGACATGACAGAGAGCAGACAATAAGCAGACGCCTGAAGACGATTACAAAATCACGCGGCAACTCTCGCTCTCGACAGAACAGCGTCACGTAGTGAGCGACAATGGCAAAAATGTACTAAACAGAGTTCTGATTGCCGACTGAAGACACGTAACATATTTTTGAAGTAAATAAATGCAAACTTTACTGCAGTTTTAATAGCTTATCTTATGATACATAGTTAAACGTCAAAATCTCGGGCAAAAATGAAAGATTTACGGTAAAAATTGAAGATTAACGGGACCCTAAAGCTATAAAGCTGCAGGGACAACCCTGAATTATATGTGTGTATATGTATATATATATATATATATATATATATATATATATATATATATATATATATATATATATATATATATATATATATATATATATATATATATATATATATATATATATTGAAAATTATTCAGCCTATCAATGAAGCTCCTTTTTTGAACGGGGATCCTCTATTTTACTGGAGGCAATGTTGCTTCTAATGAGGGGTTGGTTGTATTCATTGCAGGATGGAAGAGCCAACTGATAGTTCGAGTCATTTACAACAATAAATACCTGCCAAAATGAAACATTTGCACATTTTACAGTCAAAATTTATGTTTGCATAAGAATAATGCAGCTGCTGTCAATGTAATTTTGAGATCAAGTTCAATGTTATCTTATTGTATTCACGTCAGGGTTACGGGAATATCTAAGAGGATTAAAGCATGTATTTGTATTCAAATAATTCTAAAAATTTTGCTGTATATATATCCGGAAATTGTTGAAAAGTTTGATTTTGATAATTTAAAGAGTTCAGACTTGCCAGTTCTGCTTCTTGATTTTACCTTTTGGCATCATTCTGTATGAATATTCACCATTCCTGACATCTTAGGCTAACATGTAAGTGCACATTTACTCAATATACAAAAAAAACAAAAACAAACAAACAAAGCAAAACAAAAAACAAAACAAAAAAAAAAAAAACAAAACAAAAAAACAAAAAACAAAAAAAAACCAAACAAAACAAACAAACAAATAACAAAAACAAACAAAAACAAACAAAAAACAAACAAACAAAAAGCTCCATTCGTCCGTCCTACACCAAGGCCGGGGAGCCAGTCATAGACTGTCCCAAGCAATTAGCCAGAAATTGGCATGATTTACTCATTTATTAACAAACTTGATTAATTCTTTTGAAACATAAGTTAATATTTGACAACTGAATAGAACGTGAGCATTTAGAGACTTTCATAGTGAGGAGTAAGTGTCATCATGGAGTTTGTTTTACATTTCTGATACAGGATGTCCATTGTCACAACACTTGTTAGGAGTTAGCCATGTGTACACAGGTGTCTGACTGTAACTGTTTATATTGTAATCACTGGAATTGAATATATAACCCCAGTTTATTTCTACCATAGTTATACACTGGCGAGTGGTTGATTTATGTGTCCTATCCAGCTAAAATAGGTACATACAAGTTCAGGGCCAAGTCAAATTATTCTTATCTGAACTTTTTCTGCACGGCTTAGCTGTTACGTTTGGTTTGATACGTATTCTGGATTCAGATTGAAGCTTCGCATTTATAAGCAAAGCTTCACCTATTTAGCTAATTCGTCGTTTGGCAGGTTCATATTTATTTTTTTATTATTATGTGGGTTGTTTTGCAGCTGAGACAAGGAGGGTACAGGCTTCGAAACATATTCTGAGTAGTTTATCCCTGAACACCCTTGCATTTATTCGGGCTGTAGAGGGAGTGAAACGAAATACAAGGCTTCACTTTTCAGTCCACTGACTGCTGGGAACACATTGGCTTATTTCTGATGTTAGAAGATTTTCAACTTGTAGCTTTATCAATGTTTTCTTTGTAAATTCGTTTCATTTTATTACAATTGTTTAAAAAGAAAAGAACAATGAAAAAAAAAATAAATAAATGCATACCAATAAAAAAAGCTTGTAAAGAAGCTTTGGATACCGTAAAAAATGTTTCAAATGTTTTTTGTGTGACGGCGTGCGATGAATATAAAAAAAACATACACCTCTAAATATGTACACATTTTTTTGCAAACTCTAGTCGTCTCACCTTTTCCAATGTATTCGGAGATAAACTTGTTTTCTATATGTGGCTAAAATATCTTAAACTGTTTTAATCGAATTACTAATATTTTGGTCGGAGAGAAATGTAATCAAAAGGTAAAAGCCATCCGTAGAGAAACCACATGAAATTTTCAAATTTGACTGGATGAGTTTATGTTTTATAGAGTAATATATAATACGAGGGGTTAATATGCATCTAATACACCTACTGCAATAGAGCAAGCTATTTTGTAGTCCAGTTAGGTCTACATACTCCTAAATACGTACCTGCTATACACAATATTATGACGAACTGAAAAGTACTTTAAGGTCATCTCCAGGTCAATCTTAAGAATTTCATTTTTTTTGTTTAGGTAGTGGTGCTTATCATGCCAATGATGCATACTTGTTCTTTTTCAACATATGTGCCTAGTTACATCAATGAATGGAAACTACCAGGGCTAACCGCAAGATCATTATTTGGATTTCGCTTTATATGGTTTTTGTGTGTTCAGGTGCTCCGTCCTATATATAGCACCTCAAAAGTTGTAGGCCACTGTGGACATTGAAGTTTGTCAGGGGACGAGAAGCACACATGTGCATTAAACTTTTTTGATGATTTAAAATGTTAGGGTTATGAATAATCAATAAATGACATTAATAGAAGTCATTATATAAGGGGTATAAAGCTAATACCTTGCTTTATGTCAGCTTCAATTTATAACCCTACTTTTAAGATGTCAGAAGCACGTATGTGGACATATATGAACTACCCTTTGCTTGAGATGATGAATATTCTCCGAATACATGATAGTTTAGGAAAGACGCATTCATAATATTATATTAAGACGACATACCAGGTGTCTTTGGGTTTGTGCAAGTATTTCCAACAAATCATTTTGCTTGGGAATCAATCACAAAGAAGCGCTTACAAATTTAAATAATGTGGGGAAAAAGAGTAATCAAATAATCGTAATGACATACGCCACTTTCAGTGGCGCCATGGTTGCCTGCATTCACGCGATAATGGGACTGGGCTGCGGTCCAACAAAACTAATTGTAGAGAGCTTTGATCTGTTGAAGTCTCATACAGTATTAAAATCGACTTCTTCCCACAAACGAAACTTCCAGATTCCGAGCAATTAATTTTAAACTAGGTCATCTTTTCATGATCGTTGAGAATCAAACCTATGTCAATAAATGAGACATAAAATAGTCAAAATATTTTTACAGCTGTTCACGAAACACCAGTTGTACCATTAGCTATCTCGTACCTAACTATGCCCAAATCTACACATACCATACTCTGCTTAATGTTTCTGTCGTGGTGCTACGGTTAGTTCAAATTATGTGATATTGCATATTTTTAACTACTCTATACTGACGGAGTGCAGTGTAAACCATCTCATTGTTACCTGCATGCTGTACAATGTCATATGTTTATAAATATACAGTCTTAACATCGATTTAGCTTGTGGTAGCATATCGTGCACGCTCAAGTTGCATGTGTAGTAACAAACGCCGTCTGCCTCAACTCTTTCTTTGCCAATTTCGAAAAAAGTCCATCTGCGCCAAATCGACATGACGCTATTAAATTCATATCTTCGTAAATTTAAACTGACTCGTTTATTAAACTGGCAACATGCACACACTTGCGGACAACACAAGTACGGTCCAAGTCAACAGCTTTTGTCGGTGCGCTTTGGATGGACTGATCGAGCCTGTTGAAGACTGCAAAGTTAGTAATCACTAAGTTAATTCAGTACACAGGTGTGCATTTGATTCCTTTGTTCACAGCAAGGTATTTTATATACACGCAATGCAATGTTAAACATTGGTATATTTTATACGAGCCATGACATATAAAATTAGATATTTACATATGGCTTGGTTCTTAGCATAAGGAGAATAGGAACAGCAAATGGCGGATATGTGTGCAAGACTGCAATGCATAACCACAATGGCCTCTTCACAATGCACACTGATTCCAAGTACCACTTTTACTTAAGCACAGCTTCAGCAGCCATAACATGCTGACAACTGTTTTCATATTTACCATAATTCTCCCAGGTTGAAGCGCACGTTTAGAGTTACCCTTATCAGAGAGTCAAAGGGCACCTTATTTGCTGGTACATAGTCCTAGAATGTTTTCACCGGCTTCTACTAGTTCGCTGATTTCGTGAACAAGTGTGAAGTTGTGATGCTCTCTCACGTCAAAAATCATCCTGCAACTTTTGTTGTCGATATTGTAAAATATCCATAAGACAACTGTGTAAGAGTAATGCTCATCATACACAGCTTTATCATAGCAACTTTTGCCCGATGGGTAAACCAACCATGTGACCCAAACAATCTGTTGTAGTGGCCCTGTTTGTTAGCAAGGTCTTTTTCACTGCCGTGCAAAGAATAATAGGACATAAACCTTTTTCTGTGAAAATTTCCAGGCCTGACATCATAAAACCCGTGCACCACCTGTTAACTGTTTGCATTTAATGTTCAAGCACGAAAGCACAAATGTTTATACATTATATGAAACAGCAAAATAAAAACCTTAAATAAACTTGGGAACTATTTTATTGACGGTATGTTTGTCTGTTTAAGCCATCCAGTGACAATACATAACATTAAGCAGATTTCCAAAGAATGAGTGGATGAAAGTCAAAAGGTTTACTTTGTAGCATGTAGCAAAAGAGTCAAATAAATATAAGCAATGCACTTTATCTACACAGACCGTTTTCAGGGAAAATGCCTGTCGACGCCTGTAGACTATATAAGGGCATAAACACAATGAAATGAAGTTCATTTCTTCAATGATCAAATGGTTAATCCAGAATTATTAGTAGTACCGATAGTAGAGGGTCTACATAGGTGGCATTCTTCTGTTTATGGACAACAAAATTTAGGAAAAGTTGCATATTTGCAAGTATACGTCACTTATTGGCACAATACTATTTTATTTTGCAACATACTGTACTTTTCCATCATAGGCATGGCTCTCTAACTGTGTCCAGGCTATACAGAAGATAGTATTTATTTTATCCGCATGACCGAATCTGCACACAATGTACAAAATCCTGAAGTAAGGCTGTGTTGTGCGTGTTTGTTTTATCTCAAAATACCTGAATGCAGGGTATGATTGTTACAACAAACAACGTGCATCTGTACTTTGTTACATTCTTAATCACAATTCTTCTGTCCACTTCAACCTGCTATCTAGGTACCATCACGGAATCCATTCTCTTAATTCAGCTAGTATGTTTATATCGAGCGCAAGCGAGCTCTCATGGTTACGTACGTATATGAGCTGTGTTCCTACCATGGTGGAAGTGATGATTCCAAAATCACAGTCTACCTTTCGCGGCTAACCATTGAACGAGATTTTCGTAGTACACATCGCCATTAATTGTGTATAACGCAATTTTTCATGCATCCCGGGAAATATCCACAGTTTTATTGTTTATAAAGTCTCAAGCTTAGCGGGCGTTATGGAAATTATGTCAAAAATATATGTCTATTCAGAAAACGTTGTCGATAAAGTGTGATACATGATAACGATCTCCGACTCGCATTGTTGAAACCTCGCCTGGTAAACACGCTTTTGGGGTTGGAAATGGGTTTCCGCAGGCTACAAAGAGTTTACAGGCGTGAGCGTAACCTAAATAAATAAACATGGCAAACTATGTAACATTTGTTGCACATATAGTGTCTTACCTTAATCAGGGACGTGCTATAGACCACGTCCCTGCATTAATCAACGTCTTCAGGCAGTGCAGTCAGCAAGTCGCTTATGGAGGCCTTCCAGATCGAAACTCCCAGTCTGTATCTCTAAGCGGCCCCAAATCGACATGTCAGATTTGGTGTTGGCCGGTCGTCAATCCACACTCACCGCTATGCACGGTTCCAAAGATGCTTACAAATACTGACTTCACTGCATGTTATAACCCAAAATTCAGTATACCGCAAGAGCAAAGTTCTAGTAAACTTTGTACTCTGTTTTATCTGAATAAAATAAATTTCAAAGGAACCTAGGACTAGGACGTGTCCGTGCCTCGAAAGCTGGAGGCACGACCGCCTGGTCAGACTGGGGTTTCCCGGCGAATTTCGTCACACTGACCGCGGACAATACACGAAAAAAAGTGTTATTGATTTACGGGTATGTGGCGGTGCTATTAATGGCCCGTCATTTGCTCTGATTCGTTGATAATTAATACTAGAAATTGGTGTATATCTTGAAAGACGTCATTATTTGCAGTGGGTGTCTGGGGTCTTCGTTATGATTTTAAGGAAAATGAAATGGATGCTTGAACTTGCTGAGTTTCGATTTACCAAGTTAGGCCTGCAAATTAACTCTATGTTCAGCCATTCATGTCTGCGTGGAGCCACCTTGCCCGATAAACAGCAAGATATTCATTATTTATCTTATTGTGTAAGGCATTATGCTGATATTACATTCGATCAATATTCTATGTTTCGTGCACATTTAACTATGCTTTATCTTTGATTCGTCAGATGCATCAGCTTGCAATCTTACAAGAAATGTATTGAGATAAAAGGTCATCCCAACCACATGAAATGTTATGACCACAAAAATAACGTCGTAACCAGCTAAAATGTCGCTATGACCACATTTAATGTCGTTATGATCAGATAAAATGTCATTCTCACTAGATTAAATGTCGTTACCACCACATGAAATGTATTTTGACCAGCTTAAGTATTATAACACATAAAATGTCGTCCGAACCGTATAAAATGTCGTTATGACCACATAAAATGTCATCCTAACCAGACGAAATGTCGTTCTGGCCACATAAAATGTCGTCCGAACCAGATACAAGGTCATTATGACCAGATAAAAAGTGTTTAGCACCTGATGAAATATCGTTATGACCACATAAAATGTCGTCGGAATCAGATAAAATGTCGTTATGACTGGTAAGAAGTCATCCGAATCAGATAGGATGTCGTTATGACCACATACAATGTCGCTTAAACCAGAAAAAATGTCATTATGACCACATAAAAAGTTGTCCAAACCACATAAAATGTCATAACGACAACATAAATATCATCACGACCACTTAAAATGTCGTCTTAAGCAAATAAAATGTCGTCCAACGATATATTGTATCGTTATGACCACATAAAATGTCGTCCCAACCATATATAATAACGCTATGACCACACAAAATGTCGTCCTAACAGGATACAATATCGTTATGACCTCATAAAATGTCGTTATGACCAGATAAAATGCCGTTCCAACCAGATAAAATTTCGTTATAACACATAAAATATCGCCCGACCCCGATAAAATGTCGTTGTGACCAGGTAAAAATTCATGAGAGAGAGAGAGAGAGAGAGAGAGAGAGAGAGAGAGAGAGAGAGAGAGAGAGAGAGAGAGAGAGAGAGAGAGAGAGAGAGAGAGAGAGAGAGAGAGAGAGAGAGAGAGAGAGAGAGAGAGAGAGAGAGAGAGAGAGAGAGAGAGAGAGAGAGAGAGAGAGAGAGAGAGAGAGAGAGAGAGAGAGAGAGTATGCATGCATGCATGTAAATATGTATGTTTATGTCGCCCCTGATATGACCTGCTGCTTTGTTAAATTTACTGAGTGGTCCTGAAAAAATCGACAGCTTCTTGAATATTCATGTTTTCTTAAACAGCCACTCACAGTGCTGATCCACCGTGGCCTCATCCGACATCCCAGAGGGAAGAACGCTTGCCACACCACATCTGCCAAGTGTGTGGGTTTATGTTTGCAATGGATACGGTTCAATACCATGCCTCTCCCCAAGGAAACCAGTTTTTTCGATAACCTGCAAATTGGGATATATTACTATTTCAAAATCTCGAATTACCTCTGATAAAATTCTAAAGGGTCATAAGTCTTGTTTATTTACATGTAAAATTGGTAAAATTCAAGTCTTCTCCCTTGAATTTCGCTTTTTGTGCACCGACTGAAAAAAAGTCCCTAACGAAAACACTGGAAACCTAGCTGAAGGCCAGTCGTCTGTACCTGCACGCTGTCGCAAGGATAAGTTCTGTACAGTGAGCTGAAAAAAGTTCAGGAACGGCCTTTGCCACCTGATAATTAGGACTGTCACATTTGTGGACAAAAATGTTGGGAAAGTTTTCTTACGTTTGAGCAGGCACACTGTGCAAACAAAATTGCAGCTTTAGAACCAACTTACCACACCACCTACACAGGATCTGGTGCTACGGCATTTTGGCCAAGGACATTCCCCTTGTGTTGTATTATTTTCTCCGCATTGCTCTGCGCCATCATTTTGTGTATTATACATATATCTTACCTTGCACCTTACGCGCACTTCGTGTTTCCACTATGTGGTGTGTACGTATGTATGTATGAATGTACGTATGTTTGTGTGCGTGTTTATCTATGTCTGTAGATGGTATATTTGTATGTATGTATGTATGTATGTATGTATGTATGTATGTATGTATGTATGTATGTACGTATGTATGTATGCATGCATGCATGTATACTGGTTCCGATTACAGAAATCATCATATGCCACATTCATTATTTCAGAATTATCACGCTGGTTTTTTTCCTTACTTGAAGTCTTGTTTTTTCTTTATATGTTCAACATTTATGTGTGCTTATTTTTGCTCCTTTATCATTATTTATTACCGCATTGATTTTCGTGACATTTTGTGAAAACTTCATAAGATAATCAATGACATCAGACGCCAATGAGGTGGCTGGTCACCACTAATATCTTCCGTGAAAGATCTGTTCATCACTTTAGGCGCAAGTCATACATAAATGCGATAGACTTAGTTTGTAATGGTAACCACCATTTGCTTCTCTTCCCTGCCTTGCCAAGTGAGAGAATGAAAACAATTACTTTATTCCTTCAATGAATCAAAACACTGAAAGAGCCGGGCTTGAGTATAGGTTGATCACTTCTCTTTCATTCAAGTATGTTATGTGACTTTTCACAGCGTTGAGGAGTCGGTTGATCTAAGGGCTGTGATAAGTAGCCTCTCGTGTTGTTATTTTTTTTTCGGGGGGGGGGGGGGCTCGATATATATATATAAACCTTCCTTCATGAACACGATCAGAAGTACATATTTGCAAGTCTTAGGGCTTTTAGTGTTGTTTTAAATATTGGTAAGAAAAATGTGGAAGAGTGAGTGTTGTAGATCAAGGAGGCAACACAACAATATCAATGATTTAAGACAATCGTAAGCAGGCACTGGGGTGGGGCAGAGTCAGTCTTGTTAATCGATTGTTAGCACAGCTTGCTTTTCCTGAACATAGTCCCTGGAAACCCCTAACCGAGAAATACTCACTGCTTCAATGTCTCTCATCTTTCTGGAGGCTTAAATTTGTATGCGATATAAACTACTGGACGTCCCCGACATAAATTCATATAGTTTCATCACTTTTCTTAATCATGTTTCATACCATATCTAATAACGTTATATATAGTCCGTGCACCAGGTACTCAAATAGAGGAAAAAAATCCAAAACAAAATGCCATAATTTTCAAATCATCCTTTTTAAGGGCCTTGGTATCTGGTAACATCATATTCAAACTCCACAGGAATGTAGTTTGTGGAACATGTATTTTAGGGTGACCAGGGGAATGCATTTCAGGAAACAGATTTTTATGGTGGTCATCAGATTATGTGTCAGCAGAGCATTTAACCCATGGATCTCTTAGTTTTATTGTTTTGTTGTTGTTGTTTTTTATTTTAAGTTTAGCTTGTGAAGTTAATTGTCATCTATTATCATAATATTCAAGCAGCTGAGTGCAAACATTAGACCAGTAACTTCACATTTTAAGATATTTCCTTCCCCTGGATGCTGTCCCTCTGGGTCAGTGTTGAAAGCAACTAATGGAATGTTTGAACACACTGCATGACATTCATTGCAGCCATTGAAAAGTCAAGTACATTTTTTCTGCAGGTGCACTTGAAAGTGTAGCAACCATTCTTCCAGGAGTTACAAGTCTTCACGTCAAACAGTTTTTCAGGTGCTGATTCATTTTCCATCAATATTTGAACCCGTTTTCCCTTCATGACCTTTCAACCCAATTTAACACCCTTAAATGCAATACTTAGCGTGAATACACCAAGTCCATAATGTGCAGTGGCGTTAACTGGTAATATAACAATAACATTATTTTGGAGGGCGTTGCACTTCCTGATTGAACCGACATCAATAATGAGCAGACCAACACTTTCAGTTTTGTTAGATGTCCAGATTCGTGGTCTGCCAGATAGGCTAGGAGTCAAGGCCACAAGGTCAAGCAAGAGAGGCGAATGTTTGAGCCAAGCCCGCATAAGCCATTATCCGGGATACTTCAAAGGGCGGGCGGATAATATCTTATGCGCTCGCCTTTCTGGCTGTTATAGCGTTTTACTGTCCATGCGAAATAACACTACTCTACTGGAGAACATCCCACTAAGTTGTAATCATAGCACACATTTGATAATTGTTGAAAAACGATGAAATAACTTTGAAATGTAAAATGGTACAATTGTTTATCAGGTAGTGTAATGTGGTTTACCTACCCTACCCCCACCACTTTCGGCCCACTCCTGCACAGACTTTACCTTGAGTTCCGTAAAAATCCACAGGACTGAAAGTTTAAATTCATTTTGATATTGAAATGGTGGTTAGCATGCATTTGCAAGCATCATATTTAGCTATACAAATTTTCCTATTTTCAAACAGTATGTTGTGCCTATTTTAGTGTAAGGGTAAGTTCCAGCTGGCAAAAATATTTTTCGCCAAATAGATTTTGTCAGATATTGGAAATGAAGTTTCCAGATGCATTTAACATCAGAAAAAAAGGTTATATACTATTGCAATTTGTTTTGGATATATATCTACGTTGCCTTGACTAATAAGCCAGCCACACACACACACGGATACACTTCTTGGGGTCCGCACTGCGCAACATCAAATGTTCCACACACGCTCGAGGAAGACCACATAAAATTCGCTTAACTGGTGGTGATACCCTCATAAATCCATCAGTGTAGGGAACTTATTTTGGGCTTCATGAGATAAACTTCTATTCAAAAAAAGAAATCAATTGATTTTAGACAACCAAAAGCACCAACGGCGACAGCGCAGAGTGAATGTTGTTGAATGACGAAGCAGCGCAACTTCCCAATCCCTGACATATGTAGGTCCCCCTTCATCTCTTCTCCTCGGGTATCACTTCTGCTTCACACACGTACATGACGCGAATTCGTTTCATGCACTCTCAGTGCAGCGTTTTGACGTTCTTGACAAAAGCAGCGTGTGTGCTCACGTGATACCTTAAAGCACAGCTCACAAAAGTTCCATTCACGCTGGCATTTTAAAAATGTGTGCTTACACCCCCCCCAAAAAAAAACAAAAAAAAACGAAAAACAGTACAAAACAAAACAAACAAACAAACAAAAAACGAAAAACACAAAAAAAAACAAAAAAACAAACAAACAAAACATGATAGCACGTGCGCACATGCCAGTAGAGCCAGGCGAGCAAACCAATGCCACTGGCATTTCAGGGACAAAACGCATATGGCAAATAGCTGGGCGCCTTATTACCACATGCATTAAAAAATTGCCAGTACTTTTGGACCTGTATCCACTATCGGGGCGTCCTTCTCGCCCAAGCACCAGCTTTCACAGACCAGGGGGGCCTGGCGGGTCCTACAAGTCCTGCAGCAAAAATTTATAGCCCGAGGGCAACTTCTATGTCTGATACAAACTACATACTGTGGGGCCCACCGCTGGCTACAGCTGATGCTTGCATTGCTGTGCATTTACATTTTCAGGTTATGCTCACTCTGGAAAAGTCCCAATACATATTGCACATTACATTCATTCGAGAAATGAACCTTCCCTTAAACCCAATCGCACATACATTTTGGATACTACCTCTTTAAAATATCGAATCGGCTCACCGGCACTTGGCCGCCATTTTGAAAACTGCGGACTCCGCACCTAACGATTTGTAAAGGAGGATGCAAAAGGGACAATCTGCGAGGTGGCGGGGTGGGGGTGGGGCATATATTCCAGAGCATCAATAAGGATGATATATGCTGCGAGCGGGCAGATTAAAGTTAAGAGAGTAAGTCATGTTTTAAAAGTACCCTAACGCCCATTTGCCCTGACAACTCGAAGAACGGACATCTGGAAGCGTGCTGAAAACATGTGGCCGCGATTCACTGCGATTTTCCTTCCTACGATGCATTGCGCCAGGTTTATAAATAGCGCTCAACATTGTGGTATCGTGTTGCATTTGAATTTATAACTAACTTTCTATTTCCGTGTTGTTGTCCACAATGGAAATTAGCCAAGGCAAGATACCCTAGGGATTTGGTGCTCCCATTTCATGCATCATAGCTTGGTGTGCTTTCGACAATTATATTGCACTATGCTGGCATATGTGTGGATAAAATATTATCATTCAATCAATCAATCAATCAATCAATCAATCAATCAATCAATCAACAGTAAGTGATAAAAGTTAAGTACATTTAGGCCTAGTGATTATCTTCATGTTTCTCCTGTTGCTTTTGTAGAAAAAAATACACAACTTACTAATTCCAGGACAATTTATCTCTCTCAATTTTTCCCGAATGAATAAACATATGTTTGCAAAATTCCCAAAAACGTTACATGTATTAATACAAATATTGTCTTATCTTAATTTATAACATAGCGATGGTATTTTTCTTAATTTAATTTTCACTAAGTTTTGCTAATTTCCATCAAATTTGTGTACAATCTGAAACGTTACATGTATTAATACAAATATTGTCTTATCTTAATTTATAACATAGCGATGGTATTTTTCTTAATTTAATTTTCACTAAGTTTTGCTAATTTCCATCAAATTTGTGTACAATCTGAGGGAAAATAGTAAAATCAGCACAATAAAGACTTCGCCAACCATGTCAAGGCAAGATTTTCCACTCGAAACTCCCCAGAAAAGCACCATTTTACATTCTCATATTCGAAATTTTTCGGGGAAGGGGGGATGCCCCTAGACCCCAATAGCATGCCTTCGGGCGCTTGCTGTAGCGCTTTGGGCCACATATGTCTCATGTGGGCCACTGAAAAAAAATGTACTCTTTTGGACCACTTGGGTCTCTGAGTTTCTAGCACTGGCCTGAGTCGATCCATATAAACAGGAAAGGGCGGCTTGAAAGTACTTTTTTTTCGTTCCATCAATTTTCGGCTTGGGCCTTTTCAGTAGGGTCTGCTACGTAACCGGAACCTCGCAAATATTTTTGTTAAGCCGTCGGTAACTTGGACATTTGTTGAAACTTGTTTAAAATGGATCTTTTTTCCACTTTTACACATTACCTATTTTGACGTCAGTTTAATTTTTACCTGGGCACATCCGAAGGCACTTGTGTTTAAAGCAAAACACATTATGATCAATGTCAATCGCACCATGCGCTGTGCCCACTTTGGGACCAACCGGAAATGTTGTTTACCGTGGAGTGCGTGCGCATTATGCGTGTCACCAAGCCCACATTGTGCCAATGGCGAGTCGTTGGACGCTTCTGGCAAATTTGGTTGCCTAGCATGAGCATTTGGCGACGCGATTTTTCTCACATGCGCCAGATTTTATGCCAGCACGTTTGAGGATGCTTAAAAATTATGCTAGCAAGGGGCATGAACTCGTGTGTGGGCTATACCGTACCTTGACCTCTGTCTGATGTTAATATGCATTCACGCTGTCGCGTATTTTTCCATTTTGTCTTCAGTATGCGTTAGATTCATGCATGCCTTCAAGATGGCAAATATGAAACATTATTCATGTTCACTCGTAAAGCGATGGCATTGATCTGGAATCTTCTTCAATCGAGGTGTCCGAATATAAGTTTACCCGACACCTGCTGAGTCTTATACATGTATATCAAACTAAGGCGAATGCCTGTACTTGGTCCTTTTCCCACGCTTACTCCTGTTTCCCCAATCAGTAGACGTTGCGTTATGCACATACTTTCTATACACTTATGTCTTTTGGAAGAGTAAAGAAAGTAGTCCTATACGTCTCATATAACCTCTTTCTCTCTCTCTCTCTATCTCTCTCTCTCTCTCTCTCTCTCTCTCTCTCTCTCCCTCTCTCTCTCTCCCTCTCTCTCTCTCTCTCTCTGTCTCTCTCTCTTCCCTGTGTTATAAATAATCATTTCTTCAATTCACCATTTTGATAGTTTCAAATAATGTTAAGGTGCATGGGCAACTTATCATCCCTGATCCAGATTGTAACTATGCTGTGCATGTTTAAATACAAATTCTAGCAATGTATAGAAGGCAGAATTTTATTTCGCCAATTTGAGGTTGAACGGGTTAACAATCAAAATTTTCTTCTAACATATACCCTGAGCACGCACATAATAACAATATATACCCTTACTATTCATATCTCTTTTTTCATTGTATGTCGTTTGTTTTGTTTTGTTCCCGACCTTTTTACACATAAACATCGCTTACATATTTAGCTTACCTTTTCTTTACATGTGGAGTACAGCGTTTCTGAATGTTTATGTGGGCCTTGCACGCACCACATCCTGCAGGAATTATTGGTGTGGCCTCATAATAAGAGTCAGAATCAAGCTAAGGACTGTATATGGGACCAAGCAAATATTACAGTGGAACCTGTTTTAAGGGACCACCCACAGGATCTGTGGAAAATGGTCCTGTCTGACAGGTGGTCCCCTAAGGCAGGTAAAACTGAACAAAATATGCTAATGTGGAGACCAGTCCTTAAAGTAGCACAGGTGGTCCCTTACCAGAGATAGGCTCTTAGGCAGGTTCTACTCTATACATTTGAAGATGGATTCCCATCAATTACCCTGATGGTATTGCAAACATATCTTTCCAGAATAAAACAATTAGATTTCTCAGACATAAATAACTTTGAAGAAGTGGGTTTGATATCCATGCCACAGTTACATTGTTTTTTGTCAACCATGTTGCTTATTTAATGCTGGCGACATCAAACCTCAATCTTTGGTCACATTCATTGCACGCTGCTTTGACTGTTGTTGTGTTCATTACACCAGAGATACAAATAAAACCTTTCCTAACTTAAAACAATTAGTATATCTTTTGAAATTCTTTATAGCCCTTTAGAAAGTGTCTTATGGGAATTCGTTTCTAAAAATCGCTAGATGGTAAGGCTCTAAAAGATTCACTAAGGTCACCGTTTTCAACAAGGATGAATTCAAGTCCTGTATGCAAAGAGCTGGTGACTCTATTCCAGGAATATTTACACACGTGACTCACAATGATATCGATTCTGCTTCATTATTGAAAGAGAAAAATCAGACTTCATACTTACCTAAAACAACTGTCCAGTTTCACTTTGCGGTGTGGTTTCTATTGGTTTGACTAGCAATGAAGAGACGTACAGTCAAGATTAGTCTTAAGAATGAAATAGTACCCTTTCAGATGGAAAAAGTAATTACTATCTATCTATCTATCTATCTATCTATCCATCCATCCATCCATCTATCTATCTATCTATCTATCTATCTATCTATCTATCTATCTATCTATCTATCTATCTATCTATCTATCTGTCTGTCTGTCTATCTGTCTATCTCTATCTGTCTATCTATCTATCTATCTATCTATCCATCTATTTATATGCATATTTTTTATTAACTTTTGACAAAATTGAAAAAATAATCTGCAAGTGACTGGACGGAAATATTTTCCTTCGTAACCGTGGAAGTTTTATCTTTCTTATTAATAGCCTTTAGGTTTCACACGTTTGCCTAGTGAGCAATAAGCAACCAGGCCACCTATAAAGTGCTGTTATGTCAACAAATTCGTTTTATTGTAGGCGTAATATTATAATAGGTCCCAACTAACTGAGATTAGTTTTAATCATTACCTGCACTCACTTCCAGTCTCAACTTTGCATCCCATCTCAATGACCCTCGAATTTTAATTTTGCGTATTTGAAATTTAGCAAGATGCCTTCCCACATTTTATTGCAAGTAGATCCAGCCAAAACGTCTAGCTGTCTGTGTTGAATGTTGTCATTTTACAATGATCTAGAACATAGCAGCTCTTCTTCGGTCCCTTGAAGTATTAGGAACACCTCGCTACTGAACTCTTTCAAATTTTGGACTGAGCCAACACCTTTTCTCTGTATTTAAAATACAAATACAAAGCATAACATGTTCCCTTCGCGTTATGCGGACCCCAAAGTTGGCCTTTTACCTCGGGGTCGGTGTAAAACGCGAACTCCTTCTTCCTTACCATGATAACGAGCCAAGTTTCGTTTTTATAAGGGTTTGTGGTTTGAGACAACGATAAACTATTTGGGCGAATTTTCATTAAAATCACTTTCTATGTTAACCAATTTAAATGTTACCACTTGGTGCCAGTACAATACAAAGGTATCAGTATTGATTTTTAAAAATAAAAAATAATTTTGGTATATGATACAATATTTTGAATGATAACTAATCGGCTCCAATATTTAGTATTTTACACAGAAACATTACAAATCACCGGGCACAGGCTGCAAATCCATTGAAAAAGCCTGGACTTGAACATAATAAAGACAGCAGCGTTATATACATATTTGGTGCATCAACGGTAAACCCTTTGAGTGCCGATCACTGCATAAGTAGTGATGATGTAGCTGAATTACTGTAATGATTCCAGATTTATGTTCCTCACGAAAAGACCTTTCATTCAAGTCCCAGCATGCCTGTGATCCCAGAGTAATATATGGTCCACGTCAACAGCTTTCCTGGGCGCAATGCGCATGAAGTGCACCGACCATTGCGCCCGAAGTGCGTCGACTCAGTCTTTTATTCGGTACTGGAGGACTAAAATATGAATAGTTCCACGAATAAGTCCAGCATTATGGTTCGATGGTATGTCTCTCTTAGCAGTTGAGGAAACGAAGAACACATTGCACCTACATTTGTATATGGATATTCATTACAAAGATTACCTTTAATTAACAAATTCCAGGCTGGGGTAACAGAAACAAAGTAGCTTGTAGAAAGTTACTACCTGCAAGCCTGGAACAAAGGCTTAAACCCAACCAAGACTAAAGCTAATGAAACAAAAATGAAAGACTTTATTTTTTTTTATTATCTGCAGGAGTACCTAAACGGAAAATAGAGTAAAGGACTGTGTCTTATATTAAGTGAATATTTTTTCAATAGGAATACAAACTTTATGCAAAGGTTTATTTTAATATATGACGCCACGGAAATATAATACAAGATACCGTACATGGACAAAACTGCTTTTGAGTCGGAATGGTTTTGAGATGGATATCAGTATTTTATGGGTTGTAAACCTGTAAGTGTAAATGTGTAAAATGTCCATTGTCCAATGTCCGCACAAATGAGCAATTGTACATGTATGACTAAACAAAGCTTACAAATCAATCCATTGTAACACCACTATTAACACTATACAATTCCAACGGAATATGTTTCATAGAATGAGATGTATACCCTATCTTCATTCTTTTTAAGGGTCCGCCCCATTAGGGGGGGGGGCTTTTTGTTTTCTGGTTGTCCGTCCATCCGGATGTCTGTCCGGATGTGCACGTTCTCGTTACCACGATATCTGCAGAATGCCTCCATGTATTTGTTTAAATTTGACAATTTGCATATCTTACCTGTCAAGATGGCTGATTAGATTTTGGTGTCACCAGGAGATTTTGGTGTCACCAGGACTTAATTTGAGCAAACAGCGGACCCTTTAGTCAATGCTTTGCGTTGAAGGTATGTCTGGTTTTTTTATATGCTCAGTAGGTTTTTTTACATGCACAGAACTTGCGAGACAAGATAAGATAATTTTATTTTTTGCATTGTGGTGGTTGTTGCTTTTGTGCTTAAATTCTTACTTGTTTTTGTTCATTTTTTTTAAAGTGACGATACGTGTTCTAAGAGAAGCGAATATCACTTTATATGGAATAATGCACGTGTAAAGCCAAGCAAGTACAAGTAAGCTTTTTGCTTCGGGTGGTTGGATTTTTTTTTTAATACGACGATGAGCGCCCTACGAGAAGAGAATATAAATTTAAATGGAATAAATGCACCCACAAATCTGTACGCCTAAATGTTCACAGCAGGATAGCTGAAGTACTAGTACATTTGTCAGGTAATATGCACATAATTTGTGCAATTTGCGCATACGCACGTTTGGCCACGTGAATAAAATCAATTTGTACAATTGAGAAGAAACTTGTACACAAGGGATCTGCATAACATTAAAAGATATCATCGACGATTTTTAACATTTGATATCAAATAGATGTAAAGTTAAATAAATTACTTTTCAGTTTCAGTAATTCATCACTTAATCATGTACCCTGTTCAATACAACCTTAATCTGTGCAGATTCTGAAGCTAAGAAGATTCCAATTAGCTGCTGGTTGTAAATGTACGTTTATTTTTATTGCTACATTTCGTGATGTACGTGATCAGTTTTCTTACAAAGCTGTGCACCCATTTTGGTCTATGCACTGAATTTTTTGGTGTAAGTGCATATGAATACGATGTAACATGGCCAAGACATGAAGTATCGAAAATAACGTGGTTAACCATATTCCCTTATGCCACAGATTAGTGTCCTACAGCGCAAATTCCTGCATTTTGCAAGTGCTCAACCACAAGTCAAAATGTAGATTTTGGGTGGCAGTCAATACTGTAGCATTATCGCAAGGATTGTCTCTCATGCTAACCCATCCCATTCAGGGCAGGCAAAAATATTTAGTTTCTCGTATGGAGTGGATTCGTTTCTTGCCCCATTTACCGATTTAGATACAAGTGCCTCTTCTATCCCTCTTCCACCTCCTTGGTAGATATTTTTTACACCCAAACGTGTGCAATTGTCCACGTGGGCAATGCGTGAGATTTTTACTGGAAGTGACGTCAACTGTGACAACCCAAAACTTTCCCTTCCCTTCAAGTAGCCTTACTTTTTTTTACCTAGATCTGCGCCTTTTTTCTAAACTAAAATGGCTTCTTGTGTGGCACTTGAATGTAGAAATTACGTTCATGTAAGAAAGTGGACGATATAGTGACAAAATATACTGTAATTGTGGTTTTCAGATCCAGAGGTAGAGCTGAAGCCTTTCCGTTGGGGGTAAATACTGTGATTCTGTGACCGAGGATGTGAGCCGTGATCACTACCAGCCAGTGTTCACTGTACATGGTAAAATGTAAATTTGAGGCTGGCCATCAATGCTGTGTGCTTAACAAGGGAGACACCTGTATGATGACCTCAAAGCATTGACACCCAGCCCAAACTTTCCATTTTTGCCCGCAAATAGGTGCTTGACAAAGGCAGGATCCTGGTCTTCAAAAAGGTAATCCATGTGCGAATATTATTAACAAATTTGTTTTTATCATGCCAAATCATGGTCATGATCATTGTTATCCTATAAAAATGTTAGTTGCTGATTAAAATAAATTAATATAATATAATGGGCATATAGCTTGCTGATTATATACTGAATCATTGGCATCACAAAATGGAACGCTAAAAATATGCTTTTTTTTTAGATATCTTAGCTAACGCTTCCAGTAGTTTAAGTGTATACAAAAAGATACAGAGTGCATGTTACATGGAATGATGGCAATTTAAAAAGGTCAACATATAGCCATATGTTTCAAATCCATAGAATCTGCACCCCATACTGCATCTGCAAACGGTGCAAAATTTAGTTATTATTTATTGAAAGCATTTTGCAACAGTGTTGCCAGATATGCAGTTCGGCAATTATATATTGAAAGTGCTAATAATCGGAACATTTCAGGACACTTTTGTTCTACTTTCGGGCTCACTTGATTTGCATTGTTGTTGCTATAATAAAAGCATATGTAAGTTGTTTACAGGCAATAATGTGTAAAGCTGCTTAACAAGAAACAGAAATAAAAAGAATCCTGAATCATTTTTCCGTTTTGAGATGCACTGCATAACACTATGAATCGTTAGGTACACACAAGCAGATGCAATTCTTAAGTTTAGGGATGCTGTTGAAATCATATTAAATGAAATTATAAACATCTAGATTGACATGGATTTTAAGGTGTCAAAAAACCCTGTATATGTTTCCTATATCGCTTGGACACTTACATTGTATCCAATTATTTTATCATTTTAAAAGATATGCATTCATTTGGTGCGCATGAACAAGGATAAATGTATACATGGACACTATTGTATTATTATCAGCGTTTGAGTACCACCAACAACTCAGGCAGCAAGCTGAAGCACCGAGGTACCGAACTGTATATTCAGAACAAATTCCAAAAGATGATGGCAAACAGTTACAGCAAGCATGTCATAAGTGAATGTTTACTAAAATTATGAAAAGACGTTAAATTGAAGTCCTGACATGAACTTATAGACACATACCTTATTATCTTGATACCTTAAGTTGGATGGGACTGACCTTATGGTCAATTCACTCATTCTGAATTTTCTCAGTAATATGCCTTCTGTAGGGATATCAAAATTGTAAGGGCCAGACAAACGTTATCTATCTATGAGACTAAGCCAAATAAAAGATCTTGTTTTATTACCTTTGATATTACTTAACCACACTTATTTAATGTTTTATGTGTTCGTCTGTGATTTGGAAAAATACATTTGCCAATATTTTCGTATAACTTTTAGCAAGTTTAGACGTGGTTAGTTTTCAGCTGTTTTTTATGATTATCATAAATCTAAAAGTAAGCATGGAACTGAATCTTGTATCTTTCCATTAGATTTTTCACCAACAATTCCCTGTTCATCAGAGGAATTTTATTTGTTACATTCCTTGCCTTTACGCTATATGGGATTATGCCATCATCTCTTCGTCTTCTTGCCTCCTATGCAGACGAAGCTCCGTAATAGATCTTCTCCACTTGCAGAGTAAATATAGACCTAACACAGAGCTTGGTCTGGGTATGCCAATTTAATGCTTCAACGTTTTTCACAGTTTTAATTGAAAAGAAATGTAGAGGTATTTACATGCAAAACATTGACTGAAGGCTCCAAATTTAGACATACATGGTTCCTCCAAAATGAGGTCAAAGAAATAGGGGCTGGTACAAATGATGCACGTTTGAGTTCCAAGTGGCAGCCAGGTCTTGAAATATTGTGTTAACAAGGAAATGGAGGACAGATTGACCTGTCAAATCCATGATGGTTCCCCCTTCGGATGGACCTATAGAAATATATTCTCACTTGTTTGACTTTTTCTTTTACATTTTTTAGTATCGCTGATAGGCCATGTCACATCGTGCCACACTCATAAATTTTCACAGACAATGTGATACAAGGCATACCAGTGATACTGTCCCATAGTGAAGGTTCATGTTTGATACCAACTTTATTATATTCAGTTGTCCTTCCTGTGAAAGAATACTGTATTGGTTTACTACCTGACTTTTATGACCACATTGGTCATGTCTCTAGTGCTTCCATTTCCATCCTATATGGCCTCCATGGGCAAACCACCTGCTTTGTGTGACCACATTTTCTCTTTCTGTACAGGTGGTCTGTCAAAGCAGAGAAAAATAAGGTGCACCAAATGTTGGCAGCAGCCCAATGGATCATTATGATAAATCTTACAACAATAATATATAATCCAAGTAGTATTATTCACTTAAAATGAAAAAATTTTGCAACATTTCCTCGAGATGTAAGACTTTCTACAACTGGAGTTGTGCAACGTTTTGATCATGATACACACCATGGATATTACAGTGCAGCCTGCCGAGAGGCAACCATGTGGGGCAATCGAGCCTTACAAGATGTCCAGGTTATCGGGCATATCAGAGTCCATATTACATTTTCTTCACAAACAAAATTTTGGCAAGTACGTGATTAAGCAGTGACTGTTTTTAAAACACCATGCCACCTGGTTACTCATAGTGCCCTTGAATTAAATAAATGATTGTCATTCATTAAAGTATCACTTTTAATTTCTTTATTCTATGACCATATTGAGCCAATTTCTTTTGATGAATTATTCCGGTCCAACAGCACAGAAAGATAGGTCGAGTACCGATATAGGTGAATGTATGTTATGCGAACCACTAGCACATGGAATGGTTTCAACGTATTTTATTTCATCACTGAACAAGAATAGAGATACTCCTATGCAGATTATACATTTCAAAAAGAGGGTGGTGCCCTATTCAATTTCCCCTTGCAAAGAAAAAACACTAGCAGGATACAGCAATACAAGACCAAAACACGTTTAAAAAAACAATCACAAACAAGGACAGGGAGAAGGGCTCAAAATAAATGCCAGATTGCACACTCATTTGCTGCCTTCATTTACATGTAGACCCCCCCCCCCCCCCCCTCCATGAGCTCAAACAGCAAAGATTTTGTCTAGCCATGTTACATGCCTGAGTGGTAACTTCTATTTTGGCTTCAGTTTTTTTAAAGAACCACATGGAATAAGTGCCCCTCTCCTGGATCACGATACTGAATGAAAAACATATGGCAGGTAGGCCTGCTGCAGATATAAAATCATATCATTATATTAATTAGTTTCTCGCACTTCTTCCATTATGGGTAACACTCCAATGGAGGTGAAGTGGCGAGCTACTAAACCACATAGAACTGTTTTTTGACAGCCGTTATATATTAATAACAAACAAATAGGCTTAAAACATTTTACCAAGAACTTGAGGCATACAACCACTTCAAGTTCAATGGGTCTTCATGGATCCAACAGCTCAAATCATTTATGGTAAAACTGGGTGCCCTGGGCGACACGTACAAGGTATAAGCTTTACGGATATCCATAGCCTAATAGAACCTGTTATTTCAAAACAACGTCAGTGCGTGGATAAGACTGCAGAGCTCCTTTGAAGCGTTTGAAGTTGATAAACGTCTATGTATTAGCTTTAAATAATCTCATCCCTGTCCTATATCTAGCAAACAAGTTGACGTGTGTGCCATTATTTATATCATGAGATGTGATAAAGTGGGACTTAGCAGGAGTTTTAGTGAACATGGGAACATCAGTTTTTTTTCTGAACATCGTATTGTCTTTTCATTTTGGTTTAATCATATTTTATTAATGCAATCGGAAAACAGGAATGCCCCATACAAATTCCTCTTGCAAAAAAAAAGAACTTTTAAATGTACGATATTGACAGTAGGTTAGGCAGATTACCCCAACTTACAGGATATCTTCTTTCCCTTGTGAATACATTATATATATATATTCCTAAACCTGTATTTTTAATTGATAAAGCCATTAGATGTTACCTGTTGGTGTTACACAGTTCTCTGTGAATAAAGTATTTATTTTGCAATAGTGTATTATTCAAAATATAATGGTAATTTTATTAACATTTGGGTAACTACCAAAAATGACTTGTTCGCTGCAGAAACTTATTTCATCATTCATTACTTGTTGATTCCATCATTCTTGTAAACGTTTCGAAAACACTAGATCATAGTTTTATTCTCACTATGTCTCAGCAAATGATCCTGGATTTCACAAAAATTGCATACAGTGAATTCAGCTATATTCACTTTATGGAACCTGTCTTTAGTTGTTACTAAGTGGTATAATACTGGCAATTATAATACCGGTTATTTGGTCTATGTTATACAGTGATAAGGAATATAAAGTAGTTTGGACCATCCGTCTTTTGCTATTGTTTGGAGAAGTTTTTCCATCCTATTACACTTGTTAGACATTTTTGTTTACACTTCTACAAAAATCCAGTAGAAATCGTTTCATCTCACTTCACAAATGTGTATGGTTTAGCCTGATATCTTGGAACTGTATATATATATATGACTTCATCATATCCTACATTACGAGAATTTAGCTGCCGTTTCCATGCTCCTGGAATCGCCAGTCTCATTTGTAAATAATCTAGAAAGTTAGTTGTTGAATCGTATATGTCTTTCAGTTCTACTTCTCTTAAAAATATTCCATCTGCAATGACATTATCTTACATAAACATGATACCTTTTGCATACCACTGCTCGTAAAATGTACATTTTTGTCCTTGGTCATATAATCAATCATCCATATAACTTCTTTTCACACCTATATGATAACTTTTGGGATAAACATTTTCAGACCATTCCACACTTTAAAAAGCTGCTTAAAAATGATGGTATCTGTTCCTGTTCTATGTCCAAGCAACATCTGCTCAAGAAATAAATTAATGTTTGGAAAGTAAGCTTAAAGGATAGCTTTCCACTTCGAAATTTGTTTCAAAGTTACAATTGTCGAAGACTGTATGAATGTATTAGTAGTAAGGAGCGGTCTACACCCCTTTTACGTAACATTCTCAAGGGGCTATGACCCCATAAAGATCTAAAAAGTATATTACGAGTACTCGTCAATATGATATGAACTGTGAAATGCATTGGGACATGTTTTAGGCGGGTAGAGTTAAATCAGACTTAAGAACATTACTTTCACTTGACAAAAGAAGGATTAACCAGTCAAACATTTGGGAGTGACCCGGGGCATTTCAACTGGGTGATTTACAATGGGTCTTTGTTCAGATATGCTTTTCAAATTGACTTTAATAAAACATAAGCTTTCATTTGATGCAAGCAATTATCACAGGTCCAAACAATTCACGTTTAGTGAATGTATTTTCCTAGCCATTATTCCACACTACATTGTCTACAATGTATTTTCCTAAGAGTGGTACCTTGCTGAGACCCATCTGATACAATACAATGGACGCCTTCTTTTGTCATCAAAATAAGTGTATGGCTGTACGTGAGTCTTACCCAGCGTTTGAACCTAGATCCCAACAGGTATCAACAGAGCTGCGAATATGACATGATAATCCATTTACATGAAGGAATGTTACTGTGACATCTGCATACATGAGAAGGTTTAAACCTCCACTCAAGCTATTGAGAGCAGCCGTCCAGCTATCATACTCTGGGCCATTTTTTAACCAGGGTAGATCAAGCTGACTTCTATTCACAACAGATATGCTTGAATGTAGAAATTTCGTTCATGTAAAAAAGTGGACGATATAGAGGCAAAATATATTCTTATTGTGGTTTTTTTAAATCTAGAGGTAGAGCTAAAGTCTTTCAGGTTGGGGGTAAATACTGTGATTCTGTGACTAAGGGTGTGAGCGGTGATCGCTACTAGCTGAGTGTTCACAGTACATGGTAAAATGTAAATTTGAGGCTGGCCATTAATGTACTCTATGCTAAACAAGGGAGACACTGATGACCTAACAGCATTGACATCCAGCCAAAACTTTAGATTTCTGCCGGCAGATCGGCGTTTGACAAAGGCAGGATCCCAGACTTTAAAAAGGTAATCCGTTTGCGAATATTGGTAACAAAGTTTTTTTTTTTTATCATGCCATATCATGGTCATGACCATTGTTATCATTTGTATATGTTTGTTGCTGATTCAAATAAATTGATTTAATATTATGGGCATATAGCTTACTGAGTATATACTGAATCACCGACATCACAAAATGGAGCGCTAAAATATCCTTTTTTTTTTAGATATTTTAGCAAATGCTTTCAGTTGTTGAGGTGCATACAAAAAGATTCAGATGCATTTGACATGTAATGATGGCAGTTGAAATAGGTCTACATCTAGCCAAATGTTTTAGATCCGTAGAATCTGCCCCATACTGCATTTGCAAAAGTTGCAAAATTTGGTGATAATAGGACATTGTGTTTGCTTTCTCTGTTGGCTAAATTAGCATTTGCAGCTAAAGTCGTTCGCAATGGTAGGACCATCTTACGTCGACTGATTGAGTTATCCAAGCGTGCCTGCCACTTACACCATCGTTTGCGCCTTATCCGTGAGGCACGTGCAGACATAAACTGGTGGCTGCGATGTCTGCAGTCACACAATGGAGTCGCCTTGTTTCCACACGACTGGGTCAAAAGTAATACCATACAAACATTTACAGATGCTTTAGACTTGGCATTGGCCGGTTTTTGTGACCATGAGTGGTTTTGTGTCCCATTTACGGGAGAAAATGCTTGGTTAGCTGTGACACCTATAGCTGTCAGGGAACTATAAGCAGTATTACTTTGTATCTGTACTTTTGCTGATAAATTAAAAACCAACAAGTGACATGTTATGTTGACAACACAGTAAGCTGCTATTGTATTAATAATGCTTACAGCAAGGACAAAACATTGATGGTTTTGGTACGTGCATTGTATCACATTACTTCAGTGCATAACATAAGTCACAAGGCTTGTTTTCGTGACACGCATGCAAACGCAATCGCCGATAGTATCAGTAGACTGGAGTTCCATCGATTTAGAGAGTTGCATCCCAGGGCAAACAGATATATGACACTAGCTGTCAATGTAGAGAAAATCATAGGGCTTGGCCTGTAACTTTAATAGTACACAAAGATGCCATATTCTAGAAGCTACAGTGGACTGCATAATATGTATATATGTATATTTTTTTCTCTCGTTCTTTGGTATTTGTATTTGTGTAGGCTACCCCTTGTGTGCGGTTTTTTTTTTAGTAGGTGTTGGTCCTGTATTTGTAAAATATATTATTTTGCCCCTTGTCTGCTATATTTACAGCAGGCAAATTACTTGATCTCATGAGCCTTGAGAGACAGTACCAATAGGTCGTATACATCAGTACAGACGGATTATCTTAACTTTTGTCGCAGACTGGTTATTACACCTTTACCCGCTTCTGAAGAAACTTTGTTGAGGTACCTGACAGCAGCACACGGTAGAGGTGCTAGTGCAGCCTCTATGCGAGTGTACTTAGCTGGGATAAGGTCACTGCACATTCGGTTGGGAGTTCCCTTGACTGTGCTGTACACACCGTGGGTAAAGCTGTTGTTGAAAGCTGTGGAAGATTTATCTCCCCCACCAAATCAAAAACTCCCAGTTACTTATGACTTACTGCGCTCCATTTTGGCCATTTTGGGACAAAATTTTGACGATCATGTTTGGAGAGCTATATTTTGCCTTGCTTGGTTTGCAGGTCTAAGGGGTTCAGAATATGCACTACCTTCTTCTAGTGCACATGACTGTCAGTATATGCTACGTTGTGCTGATGTAGAGTTGGGTATGCACCCCTCTGGAGATACCTTTATGCAAATACGTATCCCTCGCACTAAAACGCACAGATCAGGTTATACTATAAGTGTAGGCTGTTCAGGGACACCTGTGTGCGCATATTGTTCTGTCTGTCATTATCTGAAGAGTAGACGTATAGCATTTAGTTGCTTACTCCACGACCCTTTGTTTGTGTTTGAAAATGGGCAAATTTTGACTAAGGCCATGCTAAACGCCAAAATAAAACAGGTTACGTTTGCCTTAGGACTTTCGCCAGATCACTTCACCTCTCACTCCCTCCGGGCTGGGGTCGCCAGTTCAGCTGCAGAGCTTGGCGTTCAAGACTGGGAGATAAAAATGTTAGGTAATTGGTCCTCGGACTGTTACAGGCGTTACATCAGGCACGTGGACGCGCATGTCCTTGGTTTCGTGCAGAGATTAGCATGCCCTCCCAAGTAATTAATATTATAGCCTATGTGGCATTGATTTTTTTTTCTACTTCACTCATACAAGTTAACATACTCACACTTTTTATAATTGGGCTTATCTCACTTCGTTCGTATGGGTAAATCAACCCAATTATATTATGAGGAATCATGCCAAAACATAGGACATCTCAGCATATCTATTGTTTGTGGACTGTGCGCTTGCGCATAACTATGCCACAAATTTGTGTATGGTAAATGTCTTTAGGGTATATTATATGTTTCATGGGATATATGTGGATTGATGTTAATAAAATTATGAAACTATACACCTCATCGTCTTTGTCAGATTTAATTTATTGAAAGCTTTTGCAACAGTGGTACCTGATGTGCAGTTTGGGAAGTCTATACTGAAAGTGCTAATAAGCCGAATATTTCAGGACAGTTTTGTTCCACTTTCAGGCTCACTTGATTTGTTTTGTTATTGCTGTAATAAATGCATATGGAAGTTGTTTACAGGCAATAATTTGTAAACCTGCATAGCAAAACACATAAATAAAAAGAATCCTGAATCATTTTCCTGTTTTGAGATGCACTGCATAACACTATGAATCGTTAAGTACACACAAACAGATGCAATTCCCATGCTTAGGAATGCTGTTGCTATCAAATTAAATAAAATTATAAACATCTAGATTGACATGCATTTATAAAGTGTCAACAAACCCTTTATATGTTTCTTAAATTGCTTGGACACTTCCATTTTATCCAATTATTTTATCATTATAAACGGTATGGCATTCATTTGATGCACATGTACAAGGATACATGTATACATGGTAAAATAGGGTATTAATATCAGCGTCTGAGTACCACCGACAACTCAGGCATTAAGTTCAAGCACTGAAGTAACAAACCATATAATCAGTAAAAAATTCCAAAAGATGATGGCAAACAGTTACAGGAAGCATGCTGTAAATGAATGTTTACTAAAATAATGAAAAGACGTTAAATCCAAGTCCTGACATGAACTTAAAGACACATAATTTGATATCTTGATAGCTTAAGTTGGATAGGACTGACCTTATGGTTGATTCACTCATTCTAAATTTTCTCGATAATATGCCTTTTGCAGGGGTATCAAAATTGTCGGTCCACAGAAACTTTATCTTTTTATGAGACTAAGCCCTAGAAGCGATCTTGTTTTATCAACTCCAATATCACATTTATTTAAGGTTTATGTGTTCATCTGTGATTTTGGAAAATACAATTGCCAATATTTTGGGTATATCTCTTAGCAAGTTTAGACGTGGTTAGTTTTCAGCTGTTTTTTTTCTATGATTATCATAAATGCGAAAATAAGCATGGAACTGAATCTTGTATCTCTCTATTAAATCTTTCACCAACAATTCCCTGTTCATCAGAGAAATTTTATTTGTTACATTCCTTTCTTCTACGCTATATGGAAAAATTCCATCAAAGCTTCGTCTTCTTGCCTCCTGTGCAGAGGAACCTCCGTGGTAGATCTCCTCCACTTGCAGAGTAAATATAGACAAGTTTAGGCATACCTGGTTCCTCGAAAATGAGGTCAAAGAAATAGGGTCTGGTACAAATGATGCAAATTTGAGTTCCAGGTGGCAGCGAGGTCTTGATATGGTGTTAACAAGGAAATGGAGGACAGATTGACCTGTCAAATCCATGATAGTTCACCCTGCAGATGGACCTATAAATATATATTCTCACTTGTTTGACAATTTCTTTAACATTTCAGTATCACTGACAGGCCTTTTCACATCGTGCCTACACTCATACATTGTGCACAGACAATGTGATACAAGGCCTACCAGTAATACTGTCCCATAGTCCAGGTTCATGTGTCATACACACTTTATCATATGCAGTGGTCGCTCCTTTGAGGGATTACCCTATTGATCTACCACTTGACATTGTGCTTACACGGATAAGTTGTGCACATGGAATTTGATGCAAGGCCAACCAGTAATACTGCCCAATACATGTAGTCCAGGTTCATGTCTGATACACACTTTATCATATACAGTGGTTCCTCCTTTGAAATATTACTCCATTAGTTTTTTACCTGACTTCCATGACCACAGTGATCATGTCTGTAGTGCTACCATTTCCATCCTATATGATCTGCATGGGAGGACCACCTGCTTTATGTGACCACATTTTCTCTTTCTGTACAGGTGGTCTGTCAAAGCAGAGAAAAATAAGGTGTACCTAATGTTTCCAGCAGCCCACTGGATCATTATGATAAATCTGAAAACAATAATAAATGATCCAAGTGGTATTATTCACTAAAGATAAACAATTATGCAACATTTTGCTCCAAAAGTAAGACTTTCTACAACTGGAACTGTGCACCGCTTTGATCATGATACACGCCATAGATATTAAAGTGCAGCCTGAAGAGAGGCAACATCGTGGGGCAATCAATCCTTACAAGATGTCCAGATTATCAGGCATATCAGAGTCCATATCACATTTTCTTCACATGAAAATTTCTTGGCAAGTACATGATTAAGCAGTGACTTTTTTAAAACACCATACCACCTGGTTATTCATAGTGCCCTTCAATTAAATAAATGAATGTTTATTCATAAAGGTGTCACTTTTATTTTCTTTATTCTTATGACCAGATTGAGCCAATTCACTTTGATGAATTATCCTGGTCCAATAGCACAAAAAGATAGGTCGAGTACTGATATGGCAAATATATGTTATGCGATACCCACACCCATGGAATGGTTTAAACATATTTCATTTCATCACTGAACAAGAATAAAGATAGTCCAGTACAGATTATACTATGCAAAAGAGGGTTGTGCCAATCAAATTTCTCTTGCGAAGAAAAGACACAAACAGGACACAACAAGACAAGAGCAAAACGCGTTTGAAGAAAACGATCACAAACAAGGACAGCGAGTAGGGCTTAAATCGAACAGAGGATTGCACTCTTATTTGCTGCCTTCATTTACATGTAACCCCCCCCCCCCCGAGCTCAAACAGCAAAGATTTTGCCAAGCCCAGTTACATGCCCCAGTGATAATTTCTATTTTGGTTTCATTTTTCTTAAAGAACCACATTGAATAAGGGCCCCTCTCCTGGATGACAATACTGAATAAAATCATATGGCAGGTAGGCCAGCTGGCAGATATAAAATCATACCATTTTATTAATTGTTGCATGCACTTCTTCCATTATGATAAGGACTCCAAGAGAGTTGAGTGGCGAGCTACTAAACCACATAAGAACTTTTTTTTGACAGCCATTACATTTTTATAACAAACAAATATTCTTAAAACATTTTTACTAACACCTTGACGCATATAACCTACCACTTCAAGTTCAATGGGTCTTCATGGATCCAACAGCTCAAATCATGTATGGTAAAACTGGGTGCCCTGGGCGATACGTACAAGATATAAGTATTACAGATATCTACAAGCCAACAGAACCTGTTATTTCAAAACAAAGTTAGTCCGTGCAAAGTGGATAAGACTGTAGAGCTCCTTTCAAGCATTTGAAGTTGATAAATGTCTAAGTATTAGCTTTAAATAACCTCATCCCTGTCCTATATCTAGCAAACAAGTTGACGTGTGTGCCATCATCTATATCATGGGATGTGATAAAGTGGGACTTACCAGGAGTTTTGCTAAACATGGGAACGTAAGTATTTTTTCTGAATATCTTATTGCCTTTTCATTTTGGTTTAAACATATAATAGTGCAATGGGAAAACAGGCATAGCCTGTACAAATTCTCCTGCGAAAAAAGAACATTTTCATATACAATTTTGACAGTAGGTAAGGCAGATTACATCATCTTATAAAATATCTTCTTTCCCTTGTGTATACATTATTTATGTTTCTCTACCTGTATTTTTAATTCATAAGATGCTTAAACCCATCAGATGTTACCTATTGGTGTTACACAGTTCTTTGTGACTAAAGTATTTACTTTGCGATAGTATAGCATTCAAAATATAATGATAATTTTATCAACATTTTGGCAACAACCAAAAATGACTTGGTCGTATCACAAGCTTCTTCTATCATTAATCACTTGTTGATTCAACAATCCTTGTAAATGTTTCCAAGACAGTACAACACAGTTTTATTATTAGCATGTGTAAGCAAATGATTCTGGAATTTCACAAAAATTGCATTCATTGAATTAAGCTATATTCACTTTATGGAACCTGTCCTTGGTTGTAACTAAGTTGTGTGATATTGACAATAATAATGCCTGTAATTTGGTCCATGTAGTACAGTGATAAGGACTTTAAACTAGTATTGACCGTTTGTATTCTGCTATTCTTGGAACAAGTTTTTCCATCCTATTACAGTCATTGGACATTCTTGTTTACTATTCTACAAAAATCCAGTAGAAGTCGTTTCGTCTCATTTCACCAATGTATTTGGTTTAGCCTTATATCTTGGAACTGGATATATTTATGGCATCACTTACGTTACGAGAATTTAGCTGCTTTTTTCATGGTTTCTTGATCCTGGAATCGCCAGTCTTATTTATAAAATAATCTAGAAAGTTAGCTGTTGAATCTTATGTCTTTCAGTTCTACTTCTCTTAAAAATGTTCCATCTGCAATGAAAATATCTTACATAAACATGATACCTTCTGCATACCACTGCTTGTAAAATGCCGATTTTTGATCCTGGTAATATAATCATTAATCCAACTTCTTTTCAAACCTATGTGACATCTTTTGGCATAAAAAATTCAAACCATTCTACACGTTAAAAAGCTGCTTGAAAATAATGGTATCTGCTTGTGTTCTATGTTCAAGCAACATCTAATCAAGAGTAAATGTAAATTTACATTTGGAAAGGAAGCTTTCTGCTTAGTATCTGGTTTTCTTCAGGTCTGCTTTATCCAATTTTTTGTAGTGTTGGTACTTAAAATGCAAAATGGAGAAGCTTTAAACCTCCATCATATGCGTTCCTATGAATGATGTTATTCTTAACCTCAGGAATACCACTCTTCTGTATGAATGTGTAAATACTAGATTGGACACCCTGCATAAATGCTGCATGTACATTCAGCACTGGGATGGCGTACATGAATTTAGATGCATGTGGGGTCTTCATCTCGATGTTTCTAAAAGTAGAATTCGAGTTTTCTTTATTTCTTTAAAAGATTTCAAACATGCATTAAAGGTTTTAATATTCACCAAGTTTTCATGTGGGTATGATGATGATTTTCATGATTTTCTTAATACGCAGCTTCACTGGTAAATCTCCATCTGCATGGTTTTTTGTGCTTGCTCCAATCCATCGTATCACACATTTCCTAAGGTTGGATTATAAACCGCTACAAAGTTCAAAAGATTTTAACACTTGTAGTAACAATTTTGCTAATTCTATATCTGCTACAGAGAATGACGTGTCGTCGGCCAATTATGAAATTTTGAAATCTTTATCACTATGCTTGATACCCTAAATATCAGTATTACTTCTTACTTTAATAGCTAACAAACAGTTCAACTGCAAAAATAAAGAGAATGGGAGACAAGAGACAGCCTTTTCTGCCATCTTTAGATAAATGGTAGGTCTTGCAGGTATATTCATTATTGATTACGCAGCTTTGTATTATTTTGATATAAAATTTTGACCCATCTTTGAAATTTTGTTCCAAAGTTACAATTGTCGAGAACTGTATGAATGCATTAATACTGAGGAGTGGTTTCTACCCCTATTACGTAAATTTCTCAAAAGGCTATGACGCCATAAAGATCAAAAAAAAAATTTACAAGTACTCATTGATATGTTATGAATTGTGAAACGCGTTGGGACATGTTTTTGGTGGGTAGAGTTAAATCAAACTTAGGAACGGTACTTTCACTTGACAAAACAAGGATTAGGCGGTACAGTCTTTGCGAGTGACGTGGGTGCATTTTACATGGGTGATTTACAAGGGTTTTTGTTCAGACATGTTCTTCAAATTGATTTTTAGTTGCGATACATATGCTTTCATTTTATATAAGCAGTTATCACAGGTCCGAACAATTCACCTACGATGAATGTATTTTCCTTACCATTCTTCCATACCACACTGCCTATAATGTATTTTCCTAAGAGTGGTGCCTTGCTGATACCCATCTGATACAGTACAATGGATGTTTTCTTTTGCCATCAAAACAAGTGTATGCTTGTATATGAGTGTCACAGAGCTTTTGAACCTAGATCCCAACAAGTATCAGCAGATCTGTGAATATGACATGATAACCCATTTATACGGAGGAATGGTTCTGTGACGTCTGCATACATAAGTAGGTTAAAAACTCCACTCGAGTAAATGACAGCGGCTGTCCAGGTAACATACTCTTGGCCATTTTTTTCATCAGGGTAAGTCAAGCTGACTTTTATTTACAACAGATATGCTTCCAAATTTCATTCAGCCAATAATTTCTTTCATCATCGGTCCAACCGATTCAAGTTTTTTTTTGAAATATAAAAAAAATATACTGGGCTATTCCAATTCAAACATGAACCAAGATGTGTTATCCTTAGTATTTGAGAGGCAACATGCTACCCATTGTCCAGAGTATGTTGACACAGACTCTACCCCCTGACCATACACCTTTGATACAATAGAATGAGCATTCCTGTTGTGATCAGAACAAGTCTTTGTATGTATACAAACCTTACATAACATTTTAATTGTGCCAAATGATTCCCCAGAGATGAACGATATAAACTTGTCTCAGCAACATTAGAAAATAGCCCACAATGTATATGGTTTTATTCCCAATTAGGCAAGCATGACCAACAGGGCCCATCTCCTTTGTAGTTATAATGAGAAAAAAAGAGAAAAGCAATCTACCCTGTCTATCTCAGTCTCTCTGTCTCTTTCCCTCTCTCTCTCTCCTTTATAACTGATAAATGTGGTTTCTGTCCACATCAAAACCTACAGAGTAATTAGTAATGTTGCATTCGATTTAAAATTTGTAAAAAAATGGCTTCAACAGCCCAAAAACTTATAACAGGGCCATCAGTGTGAGACCAGCATGTATGTTTTGCAGCCGTAAATTAAAGGAAGTCCACAATCAAAAATGAACAAGAGGATTGATATTTATTGTATACTACATCGGATGATTATTCAATTAGGAAGAAATGCAACATGAAAAGCACACAGATGCAATAGTGTAAAAAGCCTCAAGAACAATTGGATTCCCAAATTTTTGTGTCTAGTTTCGCTTGGTAGTTTTCTGATGTTATCCCATGTCATGTGCAAACTGTGGGGGGGGGGGGGGGGCAAGTTTTGGGGTCTAAATATCCCTTTATTTTCGTTGAAAAACATGCTTGACCACTTTACCCAAAGCACATCACATGCTTCCTCTACAGAGAGGGCCAATTTGCTCTTAAAAGTAACAAAAACATGATAAAACTAACACTCAAGCTCTCAATGATCTTTGCAGCATATAAAAGTCATGCATATGTATGATTCATGAATATCTGTGACAACCACAATGAGAACATGTTAAAAAAAAGAACAAAACAAGGTATTAAAGGAATTTTTATATTATTTTTTTATGTAGATTACCATTTAGGTCTTGTTAAAGCTGTCACCAAAATACATATTTCACAGATAATGGTACATGTAACGTAAATGTCAAGGTAAAACAAGTTTATGGTAACTCCGCATGTAATTGTTAATTTATTTCTAATAACTTTACCGTTTGGTAAAGTATTTATTGAGAGTAACCAGAAGCTCTTTGCCGATTCTAACCAAATGCGGCGGACGTGAGTGTACTTCGTTGTCTAAGTTTCCACAACCCCCGCCCCCAATTTTGTCAAAGGTCTTACTTCAATTTACCTAACACAAAGACAAAAGCTGTTAAATACACTTGCCTGAATTTGAAAGTCGCACACCTGCTTAATTTAAAAGCAGAAATTAATTTGGTTATTTATTTATTTATTTTTTTGCAACGCGGAGGGTAAAAAAGGTCTGTCTGTAAGTGTGTCCACCTTCAGCTCTTCGTATTTTGAGGTTCTCTCATGTCCTCTTGTGTCAGTTTCCCCAAGTAGATGCAAATCTGGTGCAGTTTCTAGGTCTGTTGAGCCTGTTAGAATTTTCTATACTTCTATGAGGTCACCTCCTCTTTTACAACCAAAGGTATAGAAACCCAGTTTCTTAAGCCTTTCTTGATATGACAGTTCCTTAAACCCTGGTATCTGCTCTGTAACGCTCCTTTGCACTTTTTCCAGTAGGTATATATCCTTGGCTTTGTGTGGTTTTCAAACTGAATTTGCGAACTCCAAATGTGGTATAACCTGGGCTTTATATAAGTACTGAAAAGTGGTCTCATCATGAAATTTATATGTTTTCTAAATGATTCCCATGTTTCACTTAATCAGATTCACTTTTTGGATTAAGTGTTTTTTCAAATTGCAGTTTTTCATCTATGATAACACCCAAATCCTTTTCTTGTTTTTTGAGGTTGACTATATTTTCTTCGATGTCTTTCTTTGAATATGATATCACCACAATTGTCTCCCCAGACTCAACGTCTTGCACTTTTTTCGGTGGAACAGTAACAACCACTTTTTTTTATTAGTGCATCTAGGTCTTTCTGTAGCAGATCCATGTCTTCAGGTCTTTCTGTTGCAGATCCATGTCTTCCCTTGATGAGATCTGTTGGAATATTTTTGTATCGTCCGCAAAAAAAAACACACTTGAATGAAATATGTTTGGAAGTTCATAAATATATATAATAAACAATGTTGGTCCCAATATTCACCCATGAGGTATACCACTCGATACTAACATACTCTTATTCCATTCACATACACTTGTTGTGACTAATTTGAGAGAAAGTTATCCAGCCAGCCTACAACTTCCATGTTGATTCCATAACTTTTACATTTACCTATCAGCCTGCAGTGGGGGACTTTATCAAATGCGGTAATGAAGTCAAAAAAAAAAAAAAAAAAAAAAAAAACTGCATCAACTTGACCTCCACTATCTAAAATTTCAGTCCACATGTCAAGAACTTTAAGTAATCGGGGTACTGTGGAGCAGCCATAGATAAATACATATTGCTGTTTACTAAGTATTTTGTTAACCATCATGTGGCTTATTAAATTATCTTGTATTATTGAATCCCTGATTTTACAAGGAATGCTTGTTAAGCCCCCTGGACGGTAGTTTGCAAGTAGGTCTTTTCTTCCTTTCCTAAGTGTAACTGTAATATATGCTTTCTTTCAAGTATCTGGGACAGCTTTATTTCTCAATGAAGTTTCATATATGATAGATAATGGTTTCGCCAATACAGCTGAAAGATCCTTAAGTATCCTTGGTGATACCATATCTGGGCCCGGGGCTTTAAATGGCTTCAAATCCCTAGGTTTTTGCATAATTTCTTCTTCATCTCTTGTCAGCTTACTCATTTCTTCCCTTTTTGCGAGTTTTGACAATCTTGGTATCGGACCTTCAGGCTCCTCTGTGAATACAGATGCAAAGAAGTCTGCCAAGCCATTTGCCTTTTCAAAATCATTTTAGACCATACTGTTCCTGTTTCTGTACTAAAGTCCAGGTCGGGTATTCCACCTTTAGTATTGGTTTTTGAATTGAAAATAAGCCTAGAATTTTTTTGGAGTGACTTTGATTCCCTTTATTACCCTATTTTCAAAGTCCTTCCTCTGCTGTCGGATTAAGCATTTCACTTGGATTCTGTCCCTGCAATATTTCAAATGTTCCTCTCCCCTTTTTGTTTCCATGAATCTTTGACACACTCTATGCTTCTTTTTATCCTCTTTATGATTTTCAAGTCCAGTGGAGTTTAATTAACCTTTAGTCTCTAATTTCTTCTTAATGTTTTCTTTGGTACACATACATAGATAGCTTCATTGTCTTTCTGTAGAAATCAACGATACTGTTTGTTGACATCATCTTGATATCCTTGCCTTTCAAATTCTTCTTTATAATTTTTGTCCAGCATTTTTCTCAGTTGTTGTAAATTGGCTTTCTCTTATATATATATCGTGTTTTTAATTTACTGGCAGGTTCAACGTAGCTACAAAACTCAAACTTTAAAACAACAAAACTCAAAATTTAAAACTTTATTCATTATTATGTGGGTTGTCTTTGTTGAATATTTAGCTTAGACAAGGAGCCGGTACTCAGACAGACATGTACGGGTATAGACTGAAAAACATGTTCTGAGTAGTTACGCGCTGAAGACCCTTTAATATACTTGGGCTAATACAGCCCATGTCAAAATTCTATGGAAGAACTTGTGCAGTATGGACGAGCGTACTTCCATATGTATGTAGGTTAGACAGTGACAGGTCAGCTTTTGGACAGTACAGAGTTCGGACTGCAGAATAGGTTAATGACTACTACGAAGTGGTTTTGGACAAATAGACACATAGACAAAAAGTTAGAAATACAAAGGGAAGTTATTAGTAAAGGAAATGACACTTTGCACCTTCCTTTGAAAGGACCATATACTATGACAGGAATAGTACCACAAGGGCACTTTAGTGGATATAATCTTGTAATTCCCTACGTAATTTGGACGCTATTGGTAATTTGGAAGCAATTGATTTGTGGTTATGGAGAACGTTTTTTTAACTATGATAAAAAGTAGTTTAAAAGATCCAAAGAATCAATGGAATGTGATAATCTGAACGAAGAAAATAATGACTAAAAAGGCACTTCCCCACCAAGTTCAAAATGGACCCACTGTGCAGTTATGGAAAATGTAAATATTGTGATGCATGAATGGATAATGAGCGCCAAATGACAGACCATTGTATTAGCTCAGCTGACAGACAAGCCAGCGGAGATGATCAGTTGAAAGTGAAAAATAATATTTAAACGTTGACAAAAGCTGAAATCCAAAGCCTACAATTACTAACATGTCCAGATTGTTATAAAACAGACTTAGAGGACAAACACAAATGAATGAATGAAAAAGCAAATCAAATAAACAAGCAAACAAACACTCCAGAGGGCTCCTTTTCCCAAAGCACCAGGGGTATTGAAGGTAAAACCCACGTGATGACCATAAAGAGATAGGTTTCTCAATAATGTATAAAACAAACCACATTTTGAGGGTTGCCTACTTAGTGAATTTAACATTTTGCAATATTACATGTACTTACAGCAAACGTTAGGCAGGTCAATAGCTCACACTCAATTTCTAATTTGTAGTAACTGGTTTAACAGCAAGACACCCATATAAGTTGTGGATGACAATAATGAGGTGTAACATATTTTGTTTCTAATCCACATAAATTAGTTTCTTCTGCATTCCGTACATGCCTATACCATTAAAGTTTTATAGCATTATTTTCTTAATATTGTTTCAATCAGTACTTGCCTACATATTTCAGCGAGCATAGTCCCATTGGCGCCTAATTTCTGAATGCAAGTACCATTGCTGAAAAGGCGACAGACAATGCATCCACAGAGATGTTACAGTAAGGTATGAAGGGATACTGTTGTTTACATGTTTCGCTAATATTAATTCATAATAATCTGCCTGGTATCTATGTCTTCCACTTCTTTTCCGACTTGGAACACCCTACATGTGCTATATCTTCATTACTAAGTGTCAGTGGGATATAATGGTGAGCAAGGTTCTGAAGCAGGGGCTAACCCCCCCCCCCCCTTTATAATATTTGTCCATAAACAAATATCATTTTGACTTAGTTTAGATTTAATATTTTGTGAAACGCTCAATTTATTTTACATGTATAACAAAGTGGCAGCAAAATGCAAATGACTGCATTGCTTTTCAACTTGAAGGTATTTTGCTGTAGCATCAAATCCTTCCGCCAGCAGGCAGAACATGTGAATGGCATTTTTGTCCAGTATGCACATCAGTTCTGTCGCAACATCCGTCAAGAAGTAACATATCCAAATATGGGTTTGTGCTAATGACAAATAGACTTTGACCACAGATTTATCATCTTGATCAGCTTTCATTCCAGTTGTCGGAGTAAGAATGCACCTGTGGAATTCAGTAAGTCCTTACACTAGATACCCAAATCTTTATCATGCCATACTTTACAGCTGGTTGTGTCTTGGCATATCCACTCCGTGTGCCATATTATCTCGCGATCAATCGATGCATAAAGAGTTGAAACACAAAGGTGACCATTATGACTTACAGTGCTATATGGAAAAAAGAATGCTGTATTACCTGATCTCATTAATGACAAATGCCGTATGTTACATTAGGTATCGTCATCACTGAGAACTGGGGAAACACAATCAACTGACCATAAGACAAGGGGTTGACATTAATCAGTCAGAATGCATGAGAAAAAAAAATGAGAGCAAACTGATTATGGATAATTAGGGCAGAATCAGCTGTGTCTCTCTGTGAAATTTTGCATATTTTTGTCGACGGAGCAAATTACATAAGATCCCGTGGTTCCGACCAAATACCACACATAGCTGTTTGGAATCATGGGATCGCACACGTTCCATATATCTTGACAAAAGTAGATGGTGTATTGCAGTTTTATTTTTGGAACTAATCAATACAGCTGCTCCTGGATGTACATGCAATTATGCTAGCCACTATATAAATAAATGTTAAGCCTTATTTCCAGGTTAATCTAACACTCACCTTCTGTTCTTTTACATTTGACCACATTAACTATGGCAGATTCAGTACAGCTCTTCTTTCTTTCTCGGTAAAGCTCAAAAGAATATATCTTTGAATGTACAGAGAAACAAGAGTGGCTATGTGAGGATCCTGTCTTAAGCAGACATTGATACTCTCAAATGAATAGAATTCCTAGCTTGTTAAATGATGTGCCCAGAAATGTTTGTCAGCATCAACCGACATTGGCATAGTGACTTTTATAGAATAAAACCTACCTGATGTTCCCTATACATAAAAATAAATAAATCCAAATGCCAGTGGAAAAGGACCATTTCAAGAATCTTAATTAGACATACCCAAAGTACATCTGCACTAAGTTTGATGTTGAGCTGGTTCACAGTTTTCACAAAGGCTGTAACACTACATGCATGTGCACTGCTGCCCCTTTATAAGAGGTCTCAAACGCCAAAAGATGTATTTTTCGTTCAAAGTGAAGGACTTGGAGTGTTATAGCACTTTTGTGTAGAAAATGTGCCATATTCACACAGTGAAATACCTTTATTTGCAAAAGAATTTTGTTGCACTTGAAGTGAACAAGTTCAAGTTTTGGGCCATCGAGTGGATATTGGGTCTTGACACCACGGAAGGGAATCAATGTGATACAATGGCAGATAATAATAAAGAAACCATGAGTGGTAGCGACGTAGATAATGAGCTGCATCTCAGCTTTCGCTGTTCCTTTTCCAAAGAGAAACTTACTGAGGACTAAGGGGAGATGTCAGGTTAGGAAGGGAGAAGGACCAAAAAATTCAGCCACACTGGCAGGAGCCACGACCCAGCTACTACAAAGCCGGTCTTTTCCAGTGCAACAGGGAGCGAGTCTTTGCCTTGCATTGGCCTTGCTGTACCTAGTTGGAGGATCACCAGAGCTGGAGCTTGGGAAGTTCATACTGGTACATCAAAAGTCATTGTGCGAAGATTCCTCTATAAGTGACTGATTGAAAGTTACGGCAGGCCATCTTGCACAATTGTCAATAGGCAATACCGTCATTATACACTGTATGCTAAGACAGTGGAAATGTAAACTCTTAACCAGCTGAATTTGAAATCATAGCCCTACGTGCAGCAGGCTCTTATTGTTTTCTACTTAGTGATTTAAAACAAGGATGTGATACGGTGCATGCTTAAACCGATTAATAATGACTACTGCAGCATGCCACAAACTTCAAGAGATAGGGAATACACAAGCAATTGACCACAGCTTGAACACACATAAATCACACAGCGGGAGGTTCTACTGTTTTGCCTGTCTCAGCATGCAGCGTAGCCACATAAGACGGCCTGCCTTCTTTGCTAAAACCTTCTTTATTAAAAAAAAAAAAAAAAATCAGGAACAAGGATGTGCCCTATATGAATCCCTTTTGAATAAAATAGGACAAAATAAAGTACTGTATGGCAAGGACAGGGTGGGACCAAGAGTATATCCTATATGAATCGTTTTCACATATACAATAAGAGAATAAAAACCACTGTAAAACAAGGTAGACCTCACTGAATGAAGACAAGACGTGCACACAAGACAGCAAAACACCATTTATAGAATAAATGGTCAATTAATATAGGCTATAATCTGGCAGTACTCAGAAACCTTAACTTCAACAAGTCACTTTTTTTAATATTTCGTTCAAAGACTTAAAAGGCATCCTTTACTATTCGAAACTTCCTAAGCGCAAACTTTTGTCTTCTTTCGTGGTAGTCACGATATTCTAAGTGCTGGGTACAGATTCATTCCGAATTGCATCGGCAAAGACTGGCTTTGTCACATCCTGTGGTTCCTTCCAACATCGGTTCACCATGGTGGACGAGTTCACACTAGACAACCAGGAAGAGTTTCCTGTTTGCATCCCCATTTAATTTAGTAGGCCTTGAGGAGACTGACTTTCACTGCTCTGACTCAATTTTTACAATCAGAGTTGGTGTTGAACCTCCCTTCAGTGACCTCACTGACCGGCATGGTCAAACTGTGAGGGGAAGTAGCGATGCTTGAAAAGAGTGGCCACGAAATGAGGGGCAATTCTGCACCATAAAATAGTAAAAGAAGAATATATTGCGTCATGACAAAGGCAATTTTTTTCACAAAAGTGCTATAATAATTCAACTCCTTTACTTTTCATAAAATATAAAGTACTTGGTGAGGGGAAACATTGTCCATTCCCAGCATGTGCTCCTGTATGGTACTAACTGATTTAATACATGTGTAAACATCAGCAAATTACAGTACCCACAGAGAGTAAAACCATTTAATGGAGATGTGGTCTCCCAACGTCTTTACCAAGTTTGAAGCAATTATAACATCTGGATCAGGAGGACGCAGAGCCGAAAATTTCAAAACATAAAAATTCAAAAAGGCAAAAGCATGTTACTGTGTGTTTATGGATTGAGACCATGTGTTGATCCAATGGGGTGTCTGTGTAATTTCAGAACCCTCAGGATTGTAACTTTTGAACACTTTGTAAACGATTTTGCCTAAACATATTATCCGAAATCAAACATACCATGAAACTAAACAATTACTGGAGGTTAGCCATTTTCGAAACTCAGTCAAGACCACCAAATTTATGTTCTCATCAAGCTTGAAATTAATCTGACTCATAGTTTTGGAGAATTTAAAAATAATAATTATCTTCACAATCCTCATTTACCTAAAAACATATATTAATCAACAGGAGTAAAGATCTTAACCAATAAGAATCCAAACTGAAAATAAAATGATTAAAAATTGGATATCTAGAGCACCACCTAGAAAAAAACTTTTTGACATTTGACATTCAGTCCATGATAAGTCTGACTCTGGTATACGGGAGGAGTATCTTACAGAGGAAGTTCATATGAGAATTTTCATTTGATTTTCCATTGACTTACATGGTAATCGATGGGTATGCGCACATTAAACCACGGGGAATCAAATTAAGAAATGCGTTAAAAATATAATAAGTAATACAGAAAATCACTCTCTAGTGAACACTTTTCCTTAATGCTTCCATAAACAACGTTTTCACCAAGTTTGGAAAAAAATCTGAATGACGCATTTGTAAATGAGATTCTGAAAAAATACCGGAAAAAATAAGAAAAATGGCGTGCCATCTAGATGATCCCCTGACCTGGGCGTGTGCAGTTTTGAAGTTATTTGTAGAGCCGTTTACAAGATTTTTTGAGATTTATGAAAAAAAAAAAAATCAATGGAGTGTGACCATTTGAACACACTTGGCATAGACATATCCAAGCCATATCTATACCACGTTTGAAGTGAAAGTGGTTTAGGGGTCTGGAAAGAAGTCAAATATGAATTTCCATTGCAATCTTTCTTGACTTGCATGGTAATCAGCAGGCGTCGACAGATATTCTGACAGTACCCAAACAGAAAAAAACACAGATTCACAATAAGAGATCCAGAGTATCAGTAGCTGTTGAACAATTTTTCTAATCATACAGTAAGTGTCATTTTCAGAAATTTGTGAAGATTGTCAGGGACGGTTAAGGCGAAAAAGTCAAAAATAGCTTTAACATAAAAGAAAAAAATCATAGAAAAATAGCACCGCTCGTAGCTCCATATGTTGGAAAACATATGATCTGGGCGCCCCAAACGTATCCTGTGTAATTTCGAAGCAATTGGCAAAGCAGTTTTGGAGTTAGCAAGTCAGTTTTTCAGATGATTTTTAAGGGATTGCCAAAAATAGGAATAAATCATCAAAATTCTAAAATTTAATGGAGCATGACCATTTGAAGAAACATGATAAAGTCAGGCCTTAGGTTCAAATTAGTCTATTTGATGGTTTTGAAAAGGTAAAAAATGCAAATGCCCACTACAATCCCCAAGCATGGTAATTATCAACACGAAAACGAAAAAGAAAAATCTACAAAGTTAGCGATCGAGAGTATCACTACCTGCTGATTAAACTGTTCAACTCCCCCACAAAACACATTTCCACTAAATTTCAGAACAATTTTTATGAAGGCTTTTGAGTAGAAGTGCCAGAAAGCCTCAACACACAAACCTTGGTGAGAAAATAAAAAAAAAAGGATAGTGGAATTTGTTGAACATCCCAAGAAATGTTCTCATGCAATTTCATAGCAATTGACAGGTTTGGTTTTGGAGTAGATGTTTTGAAAATTTTGCTCCAAATTGAACTAAAACAAATACATAAACGAAACAAAAACTCTTGGAGCGTGACCATTTCAATAAACTCTAGATGACGGTTCTTGAGAAGTGGTCGAAAATGTGAATTGTTGACGCATAGACGCCAACGCTGATGACCAACGCAGGGCTGTCCTATAACCTCAGCTGACTTCATAAGTCATCCTCAAAGTCACTAACGCATTTTTGTTCATGTAGACTGTAGACCCTCGTTTTCTCCTCAAGTGGTGCTTCATTTACATATTGATTGCCCAAAATAGTTTTACAGATTGTGCCAAAACTTTATTAAAATGTATCTTTTGGAAGGCTGAAGCAAAAAAGCCCACTACATCGTAAACTCATGGATCCCTAGGTTTAAACAAAGTTTTCAATTGAGGTACTTGGTCAATGCATACATGCAAAATTGATTATAATGTGAGTCAATAGGGTTTGCAATGGTAATTCACAACTTTCACATCTTTTCAGAAACCATTCGATTCAGTTCAAGCGTGACATTTTAATTTGTGTGGGCCTTTACTGTGTTTGTTCAGATAATTAACCTGGACAATTTTTTTCCATTTGGTGTTTTTTTTTTTGGGGGGGGGGGGCGAAATCTGAAAAATGTCTTACTCTACAAACCTGATTGGCAAATTGTTTCCCACTTGGAAGGGTTACTCCTGGACCACACTAAACCGGTATGAAAATTATAAGGGTTACGCATCAAGGTCAGATGAGAATGGGCTGTTCACACAGTCTTATAGTTTTTAAACTTTGCAATTTTGCTGTGTTTTGGTATTTTAGGAGATTATGATGAATCTTGGCTGAAATGCTGATTGTAGAAATGTCACAAACAGTCTTACGAATCCTGATTATTCATTCATTCACTCATTCATTCATTCATTCATTCATTCATTGATTCTTTCATTCATTCATTCATTCTTTCATTCATTCATTCATTCATTCATTCATTTATTTATTTATGTATTTATTTATATATTTATTTATTCATTTATTCCGGTAATTTGCAGGCTAATACATTCATTTAAATTGGTTACTCGTGAGCCGAAGAAGAGTGCAGAAATTCACACTTCCAACCTATTCTCCGAAGCCATCAGCGAGACTTGCAACTAATTTGTTGAGACGTAGGTTGGGTGGGTCTTTACTCAGCTTTTTCTTACATGAAAACACCCAAGTGATTTAAAATGTTTTTAATACTTTGGGTGGAGGAGACTTAAATCCTGCCAAATCTTCTCAGAAATCTCTTGGCTAGTTGTTTTGATATGGCATAGAGATCAATCGGGATCCCTGGATCGTAATCTGTTCCACGAGTGGAGTTTCATTTTCTCCCATTATTTTGAATTTTCATGACTTTTTTGAGGTCTTCAGAAGTTTCCCTAGGCTAATTCTGACTTGTGACTGACAATTCGTCACTGAGTGCTTTTTTACAATGCCGATCTATTAATTTTATCTTTTCTGGAATTATCAGTCATAAACATACATATCTATGGAATACTGTCTAAATAAATGGAGATTATAACTTCAATGTCGTCCACCAAGCCGTCAGGGAAAGTGACTTTAAACTTGTTGGGGATGTAGCCTGGTCAAATATTTTCTACGTTTGTACAAATGGCCATGCTCCAGTTATATTTTTTCATGATTTGATGGCAAAATGTTAAAAAAAAACTACATTGTACCTGTAATTACCTGACCAATTGCTTTACATTCGCATCGGACACCCACTTTTAAGTAAATTGACAAGACTTGTTCCCATTCAGCACGTTCCGGATTTTACTGCTTACTTAATTAATCGACGGATATTTCAGGTAGGCTTTGATACTCGGGGTCCCCTGTGTAGACTAAGTTTTAAATATATCATGAGTGATCTTGACTGTATTTCGAAGGTCACAGAGTCACCTTTATAGAAGGTACTGTTCACTTGATCACTTGCAAGCTATTTTAGCTAGAACTTTTAACTATTGGACAAGTACCAAGATAATTCTGGGTGTCAGTTACCAAAACTATTCCCTACTCCAATCATATAGCCCCTGATAGATTATCTGTACCCTTTAATGATAATGTACAAAACCACAAAAATGTTGCAAATGATATAAACTCCGAGCTTAACAAATTATGTAATTAATCATTTGTATGTAACCTGTCGTAAAACATGTTTAAAAGTACAAAGATTATTTTTTTATACTACTGTAACGTAGGTTGAACCGAAATATTATGCTAAGCAGTGTAGGCAATAACATGGGAAGATCCTGCGAACTTGCATTTTTAGGAATACACATTCAGGAAAAATAACTCTGGAATGCTCATGCTACTAAGATAGCGAATATATTACCCAGGATAATAGGAATAATATGTCGAATTTATAATGTATACCCACACAAGGGCTTATAACCATATATAATTCCACTTTTCATTTAAAACCATGCCTTTTAAACCTGGGGCTAGGCATATGATTATAGTGCCAAACTACCATATAAGCCATTTGCCCTATTTGTTTGGTACATTTCAACACTCACACAGTCTCTTTTCAAGAAATTTAGCATGCTGATGGTTGAATACTTATCAACTGACCAGCTTGTCATGTTTATTGAATTATATTGAGGAATGGCTAAGTTAAGAAGGAATGGTTGAATACAAATCAACACAAGCAAATTACTGCATTGGCCATAGACCACAGCCTTGAATCCTTGTATTTTTCGTATTAGCATTTTCAGTCTAAACAATCAGCATTTTCTTATTTCAAAATTTTGTGAACAGCATGGAACAGATACAAATGTCAGACAAACACGGATGACTTTTCGTCATATAATAACTAGCTCGTTAATTGGTGATAATTAAAATACGAAACAACACCTGGATATCAGCTTTATACAGGTGTATAAACTGTGCTTTGGCCGGCGTCACATCATTGTCCTTCCTCAACATGAAGTTACCACCTATAGGTCCACCAATAAAATGACTCTGTGGAAACTTGACTTAGCTAACTTTATTCGAACAGTAACTACAGGATGGCGAAAACAGTTTTTTCTACACATACATACTATTTCCGTTTGGATGAGCAAGCAGCCAATCGCAACTGTGGTCTGTACCCTATTGCTGTTGCCGACATATTTGTGGAGGGAAGGGATTTTTTGTGAAGAAAAAGATACGCTTTGCACTCACCACTAATGCAGTAATAATTGATACTTTAGTATCATCAAAAGTGCACAGTATAAAATGGTAAGCGTATAGAACAAACTGAAAGCATACAAAATCAGAAATGATTTCTGATTGGTTAGCTATGCACAACAAAATTTTCTATATTAAAATTGTAGCCAAGATGTTCTCCTGTTCACAAGAACATAGTGTCGGCACCTACAACAGCTGTCTCCAAAATTTTAGTATTTTACTGGACCATGATTCGTGTGGATGGGTGTGGGTCTTGTGTCCAACGCATATTTGATGTCTCTCCCTTCTGTCCTATCACCCCAATTGAATGTTCAATGGCTGACGTCTGTTGACAAGATTGGCCTCAAGCTTGCTTTGGTACATCTGGTGCAACCCTTCACCACACTTGGCGAATAATGTGTGCTTCATGGATTAGATTTATGCAGTGGAATCTCCCTATAAGAGCACCTAAGGGACTGAAAAATGTGGTCTTAATAGGGCATGGTCTTGATAGGAATATAATTTTATTCACGAAAAAACAAAAATGCGGATGTAGTCGGTGGCCTTAATATATAAATTTTCTCTTTATGGAGGTGGTCTTAGTTGGATATTTCCCTAATTCTCATCCATTTATTTCTGTGAAGTATATTGACCATATTTACACTTTTCACACGCTAGTATTTTATCTACATCCATTATACAATTTTGTTAAAGATTGGTGGCTTTAACAGTAAAAACATATTGGCACGGCATGCTCTGCCTTTTTTATACTAATAGCAATCTCATACCTTGCATGCAAAATCAAGCATCAATACTTTTTATAATGTTTGACGATATACACTTTTATGCTATTTAAACTATATATGTATATATATATACATATCATGTTTATATGTACGATAGATTCATGTACACAACCTGGACTGACGTTTCAACTCTGTTCATTGATTCATCTGAGATGAATATAACTATGGAAAGTGACTTTCCTTTATGATTTAGGTATATATATGTATATATATATATATATATATATGTATACATATATATATGTATATATATATATATATATATATATATATATATATATATATATATATATATATATATATATATATATATATATGCAAAAACATTCTCGTAGGCAGAATTTAAGCTCTTGAATAATAATCTGTGCATTGTTCATGCTAATTCAATTATGTCATATTCTTTGACAGAAATTGGACACCCACTCAAGGAGACGATTCGAACATTTTCTTAATTTTGTTTTAGGACGAACGTATAAATTGAAGGGCCTGGTACATTGAGAGTAAAATATGAATTATGTATTAAAAAGTTTGATGCTGCTTAATAGCGTTGGTAATCTGAACTCTCGCTGGGAAGCGCTGCAGTTTTACCAAGAATCAAGCCACAGCCTCGTTTTGGCTCCCATAGTGAACATAGATTGAACCGCGAAGAATCAAGTGATAAACAACGGTTGATTGTGTCCTGGACATCGGATAAAATTCCCACCTTCTGCAGTGTACCGAATTGTAATGCCAAAGGCAGTGGTCATACCTTCCCCAAAGACCCAGGCATTCCTTTGGAATGGAGAATTGCGATAAATCGTGAGGATCCCAAGAAGAGAGGGCCACTGTGGGACCCAGCTGATCACGATATGGTTTGCAGCAGGCATTTTACCCCATCACAGTATGGAAGCACACTTCTTGGTAGGTTATTTGATTTATTTGATAATAAACTATCATTTACTGGCATTTTATCTCTGTGCTTACCCACAAAACATTAGAAACGGCCCATTTATGAGCTGGCATATACTGGCTATTAGGAGGGCCAGGAATGCACCTGTGTGTATTGGCGGAATACACAGTAGCAGTGGTTACAGATCGTATCAAGGGTGCAATCATGAACTCGTTAGCTGAACAGCCTACTCGGGTCCCTTGTGTATTTGGTGTTGACTCGACTGTACACTAATACGGCACCTAGCACGGTTAGTTTAAGCTCATAAAGCATCTATATTTTATTGAACTTAGTGAAGAGCATGGGGGGGGGGGGGAATGATTGAACTTTGAAGACAACAGAATTCTTTTCTTTTTGAAAATGGGCAGAGAAGGTGCCTCAGCAATCTGTGATGGTAACTTGTTTCACTTGACAAAGTAAATAGAACTTGAAGGGAAAAATAAAAACTCGACAGAGCCAGAAAAAATGTAAATTTATAAATCTGAGTCTTCTTTTAATTGCCTTTTTTTCCTCTCTTGGATGTTGTAATTCTGGTCCTCCAGCGAGCTCATAAACCAGGTAAAAATGTAGCCTTGTAAATACTAAAATAGACTTAATAGTAGTTTCTGTATTTTTGAGAACACATGCTCAAATATGATGCATAATAAATTTATGAACCTGCTACATGTGAATACAAAAATAAAGCAACAAATGTTTCAAATTTTAAATTTACATTTATTCCATGTCATTTTTATTGCATTATACAAGCAGTAAAGCTGCTCAATATGACATTGACACTGCACAAGCATGCTTAAAATCTGGCTACCAGTTCAAAATAATCACATATATCTGCATTATAAGCACATGCATGCATGTACATGTAGTAGTTACTACCCTCCTGTGATTGTGATTATAGTGTCATTACATGAGCCATTAGTTGTATAATAAATTCCAGTTCATATTTAAATAAATAAATAAATAAGTATATGCCAGCTTCACAAAACAGTGTGATACCCAGCAAATCCAGTGGCGTTTAGACTGAAAGCTCTGCAAAAGCCCGACCGGTTTCGATTCAGGGAAAAAAAAGCTTCACAAAACCACTGTGTGTTTTTCCTTAAGTATATACATTTTGTAAGGTATCACAGTACATGGATAATCAGTCAAACAACTCAATCCGAAAAAAAAATCACTAAACTAAATATGTACAATATACTTGTAGACTTGTCATCTCATGAAATTTTTTGCTTTAATATTTAGCAGAAAGAAAACGTCTGAAACGTGGCGCTGTACCGTCAGTCTTCTGTTTCAAAGAAAATGTTACCCCTGACAGCCTGAGGGAGATTCGCCAAGAGCAACGACAAAAAAGAAAAAGATCCGAGATCCAGTTTGAGGACATACCTGAAATATGCAACGAGGTCATCATAGAAAGTGACAAGCCAAGCATGATTGCCCCTGTGTCATCAGTGTGTGAGGAACACCTTTGTTTAGACTCAGGGTCACAGTGTGATATTCTTGTACCTTCCACAGCAAGCTACAGCATTAAGCAATATGAACACGATGACAGTGCTATCCTGTACTACACAGGCTTAGAATCCTATAAACACTTTCAGCTGCTTATGGCTATACTGGGGCCAGCAGCTTATGACTTGGACTATAAATGTGCTTCAGTCTCCACAGAAAACCAGCTTTTTCTCACTTTTGTTGAAGCTGAGACAAGCCAGGGAGGACCAAGATTTGGCTTATTTGTTTAAGGTCAGCCGCCAGATTGTAGCACAGATTTTCTGTACATGGCTGAACTTTCTATAGTTTCAGCTTAAGGAGATAGATTTTTGGGTTCCCCATGAAGTAGTTCAGACCCACATGCCCAAGGACTTCGGACGTCTGTTCCCTACAACAAGGGTTATTTTGGATGCGACTGAAACGCCTATTCTGAAGCCTCGCAATGTGAACAGTCAAACTGCCAGTTTCTCCACGTATAAGAACAGGAACACACTTAAAACAATGATTGGGTGCTCTCCACGGGGTGTTGTTACTTTCATCAGTGACTCATATGGGGGCTGCACCAGTGACAGGCAAATCTTGGAAAGATCCAAGCTTTTGGAAGATGGGAAGACCAAGGAATTATGGTCCAGGATTTATTTGCACCTAAAGATGTCTGTGTCAATACACCCTCAATGCTGAAAGGCAAGTCCCAGCTTGAGCCAAGCACTGTCCTCAAAGATCGGCGTATTGCCTCAAAAAGAATTCATATTGAGCAGCCTTTGGCCTTGCAAAAACATTTAAAATATTGAAAGAGGAGCTGACTGGTCATCGACTTCAGCTGGGTGGCCGTATTGTACATGTGTGCTTTATGCTTTCAAACCTGAGATGAGCTATTGTTGATCAAAATGCCTGAGGTCATGTGAACACCATAGAAAGTATCAAACAAACCAATGTACCTGTGAAAAAAATAACTGAAATATCATTATAAAATTACTGATCTACATGGTCCATTGTTCATTGAAAGTCTGACGCCATGTCGAACTTCTGAATAACCAGAATAACATTTAATGTTGATGTTGAAAAATTATTTGGCAATGTAGGGTCTGTCATGGCAACAATAAAACAGGCTAAGCTTCGGCAACATGCTTTCCAAAAAGTACTCTTCCTGTATGAGTACTTTTTCCATGAGCAGGTCCACGAAGGTGTAGACAAGGAACATGCAGTACTTCCTCCCAGTTATATTGAGTTGTCCCTGAATTTGGTCGTAATGTGGGTGATTTCTTTTAAGGTGCATGTTGCTATCGGTGATCTTCAGGAATGGGAAGTGCTTCCCAGGTACTATTTTCTCTGAACGGCCAGCATATGGGCACTTCACTTCCACAATACCATCCTTGTCAATAATCCAATCCGGAGAAGCCGCAAGGAATGAAAATTTCCTGTGGACAAACAGTCCTGCTGGGTGGACTTGGATATTGAATGTATCTGTGAACTTTTTGATAGCAACAGGCTCCTATACCTTGCCACGGACCACAGAATCAACATTGAGAGCTTTCTTTGCGTATAAAGACTCACACAGTTTATCAGTATTTCGCCTGTCAGTCATGTGTATTATGTCTCCAAATCTTGATGCAGTGATTCTCCACTGTCGTTCACTGAACCACTCTTTACATTTTGGTTGCTTTCTGGTTGCCTTTTCAATCTGCGCAACTTTCTGATCGTCAACCTGCAAGTGTAAATATTTATTTCAGTATTACATATTATGAAATAGTGATTTTTTATCTTTGGCACATTATGAAATAGTAATTTTTTATCTTTGACACAAGTGACCAACTTTGCAGCTATCTGTTTTAGTCCTTTGACTTTTGTTCAAAAGGAAGGACACTCATGGTCAATCCGCAAGTGCTAATATCTATTACAATAACAGACATTGTGAAACTGACTTTTGTTTACAACAAGTGACAATCCAATCAATGTTTATTTCAGTACATTATGAAATGCTGAATTTGAAGTGTAAATATTTATTACACAGCAGACTTTGAAAATGTACATTTCAGTTAGGTGACTTTTGTTTACAGTTAATTACACACTTCTAGAATATTAATCTGTGTTGAACCTATGGATTTGACTTTTTTTTTATCATTTCAGCTGCATCCTTTGACCATGTGCCTTCTTAATATTGTGAAGGTCTCTTTATTGTATGCATTTTATTTGTGAAGAATCTAGCGATGAAAATATGTCACATCTGTTCCTTTAAATCTTATGGTCGGATACAAAATTTAACAGGGTTGAAATAAATTTTAAAAAAAACCCAAACCTTGTTTGCTACATCCACCCAGTATTCAGCATATGGCCTTGCACAGTAGTGGTGGTCTATCATTGCATTCTGTAGGTCAGCCTTTGGGTATGCATATTTCATTGTTATGTCCACACTTGAATCCGAACACATATTTATGATCAGATTTCTCACTCTGTCATTGTATCCTTCTGTGTGTCTGTACTTGGCAGGTCGGGGATCCTTAAGATTATTGTATGTACCACTAACTGATGAGGATACCAGGTTTTCCGCTTTTTTTTTGGTGATCCTGCACATTGGAAAATAAATCATTGTACTGTCAGAGGATGTATATATGTATGAAATAAAGCAAATCAATAGATTTTTATAATACTTTAGATATTTGTTGTTATCAGATATTATGTTGGCTGGCACTTCTTGGTTGAGTAAAATGCTTAGTTTGCATTCATTCAATCACAGATTTCAGTATGGTATAAATACATGATATCGCCATTCAAATCCCAATCCTGTGGCAAAAAGGCCAACTTCTATACTGTAATGAAGAACTATATATTTATTAAATGGCAAATGTTGGGAATTGATTTGATTATATATGTTTGTCCTTGGCCCAAAATTTAAAAGACAATTTAAAAACCTGTTTTATCCCATGTATTTCAGTAGTCTTAATAGTTTTATGCAGCTAGAACAATGCTATAGGTATGCATATGAATATAACTTACCCTCCCATGTTCGCTTTATTTTGTTAAAAGTCTGCAGCTTCTCTGTACAGCTCTTCTGGGGGTTGAGTTGTCCACTTTGAAGGAATTTTTCCAACATGAGTAACAGTGCAGCTGTGTGCTTACAAGTACCAAAATGGCCCCTTGCCTGCCGACATTCACAGTGGCTGTGTACAACTTCTCCCCGTGCATTTAGCTGTGCCTTCACACTGTACCTGCAAACATAATCATTTACTTTCAAATATCGATAAAGTTTCATTGGCCATAATGTGAACTGCAGAGCTCATTTATAAATAATCACTGTAACTAGTGGACTTGTCTCTAGAAGTATTAAAAAAGACAAATTTAAGAAGATAAAATCATACTATACACTTTAGCTTTTTCCACAATTATTCTCACAATAAAAAAAATACTTGTATAAGTACAGTACCTTTTTTTGCAAAAATTAATTTCCACAACTACTTTCACATCTTACAACACTGTAGCTCTATACAGTTATATACCTACTAAAGTATTGGAATATTTACAGTTCATTACATTTTGTCATTTTTTTAGACTTAATATGCTTAAGCTCACTGCAAAATGGCTGAAAAAGAAACTGCACAACATTTTTGGATGTGGATTCAAAGTATCAAGCTTCACTACATGTATTTCTTTACTGTGAGGCATGTGTGATAAATAAAATAAATTACAGTTCTATGTTGCCTGTTAGTATTCATGTAGGTGCATGCAAGTTGTTAGACATTTACCTTTTTCCTCATAGCTGCTCGAACTATTCCAGTGAAGAAGGAACATCCATTCTGGCAAGTCATGCTGCAGGCTTCAACCCGACTGGATTCCAAAAGCCTTCTCCCCTTGTCTATGGCGCTAACACTCTGTGCTTCACTTTCCTGGCCCATTCGAAAAACAAACACTAATGTGGCTGGTTGTGATGGGTGGGATATTTTGTTTGCTGCTCTCAGTAAGAGTTTTTGATCCAGAATCTGGCCACTGAGGCAGCGAGACATCCTGTATCACTACAGGCTCAGATTGGAAATTATCACTTCTGTCGTAGGCCTCCAATCTGAAAACAAAAGCATTAATATAGTCCTCAAATAATGAGATTTTGCATTCCATCAGTTACAGACATTCATTATCTTTGACACTGTCTTGCATGTATTTTTCCTTTCTTTTTTTATGTGACAGTTAAAATGTGGATCAGTAGGAAGTTGGATACTATGAAAGCTTTTATTATTTTTGGGTCAGAAGCAAAATTTTTAAAGAAAATTTACATTCCCTTAACTCTTAGTGAAGATTAAATGTAGGCCTATATATACACTTTGGAATTAATTTTTTTTTGTTTTTGTTTTTGTTTAAGTAACGTCTTAATGGCATATTGAAAGAAAAACATAGGAAGAATATTTGTTCAACACTGTTTCAGAGACTGGGATTTCTCCACCCCAAATAATCGTGGGAAACAATGTATATAAACATGAAAATTTTTACAGCCAGCAACTTTTGATTACAGGTACGGTAGGTATGCATGATACAGCTTTTGTTACTGTAACAGTGCCTTTTAAAAAGTCCCCTTCCCTCCCTCCCCCCCCCCTCCAAAAAAAATTATGCCAGCCTGTTTTATTTAAGCACATACAGGCAGCAGGCTATACCCACAAGCAAACTGGCTAATACACTAAAGCTTAATAGCTTGACACCTATTTTAATCCCCCTGTGACCCCAAGGTGTTAACAGTGGCTCCCTGTGCCGGCCCAGTGCTACTGTGTGTAGGCTGTGTGTACACTGCTGCTGTTGTCCACTTTTGCCAGTGAATGTGCCTGACCAAATTATTACTACTGTGCCGTTACACTGCTATAGTACGGCACATTTTCTTTGTATTTGTCTCATATTACCAGTCACTGCATTCACATTATCATTACGGACTTTGCTGCCATGGCACTGAACACTTTAATGATTGTTTATGTTTCGCCAGCCAATCAGCCTGCATCAGTTTTACAAGGTCCATACCGCAGGACAGATCTAAGCAAATTTCATGGATGAAAGTTACTAAATCATCCCAAATCTGTCAGTAATGTTTCTTACTTTTCAATTAAATCAGCTTTCCTTCCTCTGGTAACAGTACCTCGACTTATTAACTCATCTTTCAGCCTCTTCACGGTCCATGACCCGTAGTCTGCCATTGTTAACACGCTTGTGACCTCGAGGTCACATTCTTGCTATTGGTTGCCACCATCTAGCGGCGAACTTGGCTTTCTTGCTAACGCTATTAATATACACATCAAATTTGTAAACTATCTATGGTAGGTTAATCAGAATGTGTAACATGTTATACATACAGATATAATCTGGATTTCTTGTGACTATTGCTTGGCAACAGTATTTTTAGCCAACAAAGAAAAGAGGCTTGAAAGTCCACAATATTGAAAGGTCAACAATGGAACATAGTTTCAAACCTATGGCACATAAACCAATCGATTTAAGTTCAGAATTGGCTATTGTGACTTTATTACTGGTGGAGGACAGTATAAATGGTTTTAGAAATGACAAGACTTACTGCTCAGGTATACGTGGTAAGTGTGACAGTAATGCTGCTTATGACAAAGCATTGGATACTCTGTTCCTGTAAATAAAGGTCTAGATGCAGGGCACGTTTGCAGTATGGTAGATATGGATGACCATTTATGAAGTTGTTACAGAAACAGATGCACCAACCCACCCATTTATATGTATATACATTGAACAAGAGGGTGCAAAACCATTATGGTGGGAAAGTAGCATTTAATCAGATGATGCCAAAATTCTTATTATTTCCCTCAGGAGGAAGCAAAAAGTTGTTTGGTGTAATTGCTGGAATCAAAAGTTTACAGTCTGTTCTGATCAGTTGGATGCTCACATACTGTGACAGGGTTTATATCATGGATATCAGAAGACACTACACTATATCTTTATGTAGCACATCAGATCTTCCGGACAAACGCAGGCTGTCATCGGGCTCCAGAAATACGAAAATGTTCGTGGAAGACTGGCTGTACAAACAGACGCACTTGTAAGAAAAACAGGCTTCTATCTACCAGTATCCATACACGTTTGCAGCGTTGTTTCAACCATTTAAACCCAACTGCTAGAGTCAGAGAGGATGAGTCTGACTCTTAAGTGTAGTGCAGAGCACTCATTTATGAAATTGGAAATAAAACATTCTTCCCGCTACTTCTTCCCCCTTTCATGAAATGTGTTCTTATGAAAATATAATATCTTCAAGCTTGGCTGTGCCCACTGCATTTTGCCTTTTCATGTGTGTTCGGCCTAATAAAATTGCGTCCAAGACCTATCCATGATCACTGATGGAACAGAGTTCCCCCTATTGCTAACGTCTAAACAGGGATTATTTGACCAATATTCAGAACCCGAGATAAGGGTTCCTATATCACCTCATGAAATGGGTACCGTTGATTCATCCCTAACAAATATTTACCACCGACAAAACAAAAAACATTTCGACAATTTTTATTAAAACCAATATCTCCACATAACACACAGGTCTTTTAAGATGGACATTTATGGAAAAATAGTGAATTTTTTAGTCCATATTGATATGGCATCATATCGCTTGCATATATCTAATATTTATGCGCTGTTTATTATTTGTACTGTAAATTGCTTCTATTTGGCTGCATTTCTATTTTCGCTTATTTCACTGATGGCACAAACTTGTAAAAATAAAAATACAGAGAAATAGTATTTTAACATTGATTTGATAAGAATTATGTTCAAAATAGTGAGGTAAAAAAATTCAGTGAAATGCCTAAAATGCAAAATCCGTGAAAATTTATTAACACAAAAATAAGAACATTTACATTATTAATAGCCTGTCAAAAGCCACAAAATTAAACCAGTTTTGGCGACAGCTGAGCGTCGTTTGAATACTTTAGATACGTTTTTCATTGTTATTTCATTATATATGTCTTAGACCAAATGGTTGAAAATAGACCTTCCGCAGCTCTTCACTTATATAGCAAGCGACAACAGGTTGTAAAAGCTGCCCAGCCACACAATATAAAACGTAAGCATGATTGTTGACTTTCACACAGATTGGAGGGCACAACCTCCTATTCCAACTCATGGCAGGCTAACACTAACTTCTTTCCAGAAATGTATGGTATTTCACAGGTAATGCCAGGTAGATAAGCCATTAAGGGCTGTGTTTTGTTCAAGAAAATTATTTTTCAACTTATCACACTTTAATTTCGTCAAATTTTGCTCTCATGGAGGACCAGCTACCTAGTGTATATTTCTATTTAAGGCAAGTTAGAACATTAAAGCTGGATTTCTATTTTTTTTTGGGGGGGGGGGCTCCTTTTTTTCATTTTGACATGCAGTCACTGTTTTCATGACACACAACTCCTTTGACAATCGGGATGTAACAATCAGTGCAATTTGCATTAAGAACAAAACTTGAACGTCATGAGAAAAGATCAAAACTATTCCCCAATATACTGAATAAAGATAAAAAATACGTTTTCATATGCATATAATACTTTATCCAAACAAAGCCGAAATGTCTACCACAGATGTTCAATGTACTCTTCTCCGATGAAAGGAGACACTGGGGGCCCTCAGTGAAGTGCAGTCAACACGTATCTTGTACGATTCTGTAGTATGTACTGTATCCGTAACATTTACCAGTAAGGCTATCACAGTTTTAAAAAAGATTTCTATTGGTGAACATTGCTCTTGCCATGTATATTTCTAGTGCCCATGGTAAATACATGTTCTTAAAAGGCATGCATGTATTGGACACAGATTTTTTAATTGAATCAGATCAGTCAAAGAACACAACTTTGAAAATGAAAAATTAAGTTGATATAATTTACAGTGTACCTGTTTTAAACTTGTATGTACTATTACTCAGGTTAGACCTCCCCTTAAAAGTGCCTCACGCTTCAGTACTTACTATGGCACAGGCTACTTTATATGATGTCACAGGGCACTTCATATGATGTCACAAGCCTAACTGCATTGGCGGGAGCCTAAGTTCTGTTTATTATGTTTTTCTTTCCTTTCCTGTGTGCTGTTCTTCAAAACAGTTTTCTCATATTCTGCCTAGCAGATTTGGTACAGTTTTCCCCAAACTGTTGTTGGATTATTTGCTACAATGCAAAGGTAGAAGAATCGTCTGTTCTTTGTGTCAATTCTGATAATTTACAGGGTATCTCAAACAAAAAACACAAGTAAGTTTGACTGGACGCCAACCTGTGTGCTGTTATGCTGATCTTGAATGCAGAAATGACGGCATTTAGCACAAAATATCAGCAACAAGAAACTACTGTATCCTATCCTAGGGCATTTATATACTCCAGGGGCAGATATGCTCATATCATGTGTAAAATTTTCACCGTAGTTTATATTGTAGATGACCAAACCCTTCTCTCACAAGAAAGTGGTATATCTCTTGATGATTCTCCTATGTGTGAAGTTGACGGTCATATTTATAGTCAGAGCTTCAGGTAGGTAGAATGCTGAGAATATGGATATATCAGTCAAAAAATAAAAATTGCATTTTATATTATAATCATTAAAACGATAATCCAAGACTAACATTCACAATTATGCAAGTAAAACGTACTTTACTGGGGCTGAGATATGCCTTTCGTGAAATTGTGCACATTCAGTTTATTTAGCTTCGAGGGAACAGAACAATGAATTGTAGGATTTCCGTATGAAGGTCAAAATGCATTTGGTAACGGATTATGCTTCATTGTGAAATTACTACTTGTGTGAAAACGTGTAAACCTGCACAAAGTAAATATCAGTGACATTCATCACTCTGCTTTGTAATGCATTTTGGTAAGCTTAATACATCGGCTTTAGTTTTGTTTATTTATCTTCCATGTCGTCAGACACAAGGAAAACAAGAGTACAATAAAATCGTTTAGTCTCATGGTGCAGCAAAAGCATTCAAATACAAAACTATGCAAATGAATCTGTTTTCAGCAGCTACCATTAGTTTTGTTACAATAATTATGGTGCATACACGATGAATGTTTTTTAATTGTTTCTTTATAAATATATAATTATTCTAATTCAAGCTGTAAAGATAATAATGTATATGTGTAAAATGAACATTAAGTACTACAGTTTTTCAGTATTATTTTAGAATTTGCAAGCACATTTTTGTTCGTGTTAATTTAAAAGCGTATTGCATGCTAAGAGCATGATAAAAAAGGTTCACAGACTGATAAAATATGAACAGAACGTGAATATATTAAAGAAAAATGGTATTGCACAGCTTAATTACAGGAAACATGCATGCTTAGAAAATTTTATGAAGGATGCACGTGCCATGTTTGTCTAGATACGCATCAAAGAACACGCTACATTCATTGAGATTTGATCCCTTTTTTCTTGGCATTTTTACTTTGTATCATTCTCCAAACATTTTCTGAGTTGAGAAATGTTTGCCAACTGCTTGAACTATCTTTTATATGGTGAAAGCTCGTGAGGCCAAACGTGACGTAGATAGCCAGTAATGCAACGGCAATCACATAATATTATTTCCATCTCTATCTTTGGAGGAACGGACGTGGCTTACCTGTCAAGTAGTCCCGAAAAACTGTAACAATGAATAAAGTGCACGTCATTTGCATGCCAGAGTTGAGTGCAATACCCCTGTATATCACAATATGATTATTTTCGAGGAATCCGAATGTGTCTGCGAATTATACTGGTGATTTATTCATGATGGGGTTAATTTGTTTTTGAGTGTGAATGATACTAAGATGTGGTCGTACACTGGCTGATAATGCCCCAAATAGCAACGCTTAAATGAGGATACATTAAATTGATTATGTATAATCTATAACATTAAATATACATGATATATCGCCAGTAAAATACGTTCCATACTCTTCATGCTGATATAGAATGATTACATTAGATCTTCTGTGTAAACAGTTGGTCATTAGATCTCTTAATTGCAAAATTTGTGTGTGTGTGTATGCATGTATGTATATATATATGTATATATATATATATGAATATATATATATGTGTGTGTGAGTGTGTGTGTGTGTGTGTGTGTGTTATGAACTGTGTCACTAAATAAAAATACATGTGGCCATGTTGTATGTTTTTAGCACTGCTAAAAATATGTTGATTGGGAACATATTCATGTCTTTTGCTCCGCAGATTATGGCAGCGACTACTTAAAAAGTTCCCTTTGACAAACAGTGACACTTAAGTTTACTTAATTGTACAGAAAAACATGATGCATTATTCATTAATTCCAAACCCAACAATGACAGCAAAGAGATTCCAGACTTGCCAAAGCATCGACATTTCTCTGCAAATACCAATGTGAAAGTACTTTCGAATGGGATTGCATAAAATATATAGTGGATTGTCTAGCATGAATAGTATTGTGTCACCTCCAAGGGAATTATGCGCCACATTTCACAGGAATTACATTTCCAGTTGTACTATTTTCCCTGTACTATTTTTGTATAAAATTATAACCATAAATTGCAAGGTGGTTGAACTTATTCATTTCAGATTGCAGACAGAGTGAAGCAGGCAATGAATACACTGGCAAGATTAATAAAACAATAAATGGTCGAACATGCCAAAGATGGGACCAACAAATTCCACATGTCAATGAATACATAAATGCTCCAGAAAAGTTCCCAGATGCAACTACGACAGACGCTGAAAACTATTGCAGAAACCCAAATGGGGATGAAAAAGGGCCTTGGTGCTACACTACAGATTTACAGTACCGGATGGAGTACTGTGATGTACCAGATTGTCGTAAGTATACACTGATGAAAATGTTCTTAGTGCTTGGCTACCATGATTTTAAATTTTCAGTCCTTTGCCCCATTTCTTTGACCCTTTCACACAATCTCCGATGGGTATGGGGGAGACAAATGCATGTCTCTGTTATCGGGGTATTCGTGTGTAAAAAAAGAATTTGTATTTCTCTATCTTTATATGCTTTAGTTTAGCATTTCATATTTGGAAGTGAACTAATACTATATGTCTCTGTGAACGCCATAAAAATTTTCTTCTTATAATTTCTCTTTTTCGGCAGCTAGGGTTGTATTTTTCGGATATGATCCCCGTGGTTTCGGGTCAACAACAGCAAATGGAAATGGTTACATAATTCCAAGTCCATCTAGCACTTCACCAGTAACAGGACGGTTATTGGGATGGTACTTCTGGCTTGATAACCAAAGACGCACCTCGTTTCAAATATGGAGACTTGTTTCAGCTAGAGACAAACCAATGAAAACGTATATGCTGGTACATACAACCCGTGTAGTCAGAGGGTCTTGCCCACAAACATATTATCTTCCAGTGGCTGATGCTACCATAAAACTAGGTGATGTCATGGGATATCGCTATATAAACGGCAGCTCCATACCCAAGTTTATCAGAACTGGCTGCACCAAGGGACAGTATGCGTACTTTGCCAACAAACAAGAGGATATAGAACCTGGTGAAAACATAACATTCAAATCAGTGGAAAATTTTGAAGAGTGTTCTGGTGCAAGATATGTTACACGCATACGTCCAATGAGTATGTAAATGCTGTAATTTGAATTACCTTGCAGCTACAATAAAATCGAATACATAGGTCAAAAATATTAAATGAATTAATCTTGACCCAAGTGATTCCTTTTTTTATTAATAATGTATATACTTTGTAGACTTACATACACACACACACACACACACACACACACACACACACACACACATATATATATATATATATATATATATATATATATATATATATATATATATATATATATATATATATATATATACACAGTCCATGACTGGTTGATGTAAAAGCAGTGTTCATCATGCTGTACTGCAATGCAATTTACCTTCACACTTCAGATGCGAACTCCCTGATGCCCTTGCTGCTCTTTTTTTATGCACGATTAATATATGGTATACGATATGTGTTTCCCTGCCTGGTCTTTCATGAAAATGCGACTTAATCTTCGTTTATTTTCACAATAAATCCTCAGGAACATGCAAAAACTCTGTAGTTGTGTGAAATTAACAAAAACAAAGGTAAACCAATGTATCATTTTTTATTCTTTATTGTTGGTTGTTGTCAAAATCATTTCTTCAGAAAATATTCTTTAGTGGTACAATGAGAACAGAATACAAAATGTACTACCTCCTAAATAGCAGTTCAATTTACAACGTACTCTATTCTACTATGTATTCCAAAGCATCCCGAGTAAACGTAGTATTATATACATTTTGTCGTCATGGTCACATGTCCGTTCACAAGGGCCTAAAATTTACTTGTACACAATGATAATATCAGCTTTAATTTTTCTTGTGTCAAATAATCAAGTTTAACCAGGTGTGATCTGACCCAACAGGTTTCTTTGATGTACTCCGGGTTCTGTACGGCAAAAGTTCGCGGAGAAGCTGCGGACAAGTGGTGTCCGATTTTCCATGAAGAAAATGCACACGACGATACAACAGCGGGCACTTTTTGCTAATTCTTAATGACAAAAACGTGGTTACTGATGTATCAGAGTTAGGTCCCTCTGGATTAATGTCTGCTTCAGTGGGAGTTATGGAAACCAGTTTATTTTATGATAACAAGCAGTTAAGAAACGACTCGGCGTTTTTTATGTCTATCATATGCATGTGATTATTTTTCTCATTTCTTTTATTTTCTTCAGTGGCAACATAGGCTTAACAGCTCTTGGCCCGCTATTTTCGCGCTGGTACCAGCCAGACGACAGTACACAGTGGTACATGCATGTGTACGAAACAGGCAATAACTGAGTAGATTTATGATTTCTTAATTTCTGACATGCACATAGAGCTTTACAGCGTTTATTTCTAAGGAGTATTTGAGATGAGAGTGCAGCAAAATGTATGTAAAGGTAAGATACAAAACCCGTTAGAAGGATATGTTTACAAATTAAAGCACATTTTTGTTGGGGGTGATTTTTTTACATTTTTTCAACAGAAATGATTTGAAATATACTTCAAGTCAATATTTCATTAACTAGGAATAATCGGTAACTCAACCTGATAGGAAGGAAGAACGTCACACAGCAGCCTCCCAGAGTCAAATTTCACGGTACTTTCTCGTGTTGAAGCGATGTTTTTATATCTAGACACATCATTTCCAATGTTAATACAAAATTTCGCAACATTTAATATGTTTCGCCAATTAATTGGAAGCAGTACAGACTTAGTTTTGAATTTTTATGCTTCAACTCTCTCATCTATTTATGTACCAAAAGGGTACAGTTTCACCGTTGACCCCCGAAGACCTTGTGAACAATGTAATTTAATGCTCAATGGTGCTTGTGAGGACAGCCCAAATACGTGAAAAGAGGTCACAAAACTGAACGAAACATTGCCCGAAATTGTCTTCTGTAAGCCCTTTTTAATGAGCCGTTTCCTGTAAATGCATGGCGGTAGATTTAGGTCACATATAGAAAATGGAGCCTAGGACAAAGCACTATGGAAAATGTTACATCATGGATTGAGACATAAAATGACTGATAGTGCTGCTTATAAACCTGCTCTATCTGTATCTTTGTTGTTGGGCCCATCAATACCTGCTGCTCATGAGCAGTGGTTTGTCTCTATTTCTTCCAATGTCCGTGTCGATATTAGTTAGCGCAACCTTTGCATGCTCCGCCGTGCATCCGGGCACCACTGTAATGTTCGCAGTATGGCTCATCACGCCTCCTAAAAAGAAAAAAAAGATAAATAAACCTCTTTACCTTCATGCTGACTTCACACAAATTTGTTCCCAAATTTTACCAGCTAATGAAGACCGTTGACTGCCCATCAATTTTCTGATGGAAGTCCAGTCAGAAATATTTATCCATGTTTTTTTTTTTCTCAAGGTCGGAAACACTATTCAGAGACTCTTTTGTCCACACAAAAAAGAAAAAAAAACCCCGATCGATACAAAAATATAACGACAAAAAAGAAATCAATTGCATAAAACATCAACCTAATGGTGATGAAAGCAATTCGACATTACAATACAAAGTGTCCGAAATTTAAATACTGAACATTTTAAAATCCATTGCTACATTAATTAACCTTGACGACATTCTTTAGTTCTTCTTGCAATATTTCTCTCTCTCTCTCTCTCTCTCTCTCTCTCTCTCTCAGTTATTAAAGTCATTTTCCTGACATATTCTTAAACGGCTGAACACAACGGAGCATTCGGAAGCGGGCGGTAGCAGTCAGCTGGGGTCCCCTGCCGCGTTACAGTATTCCCTGGTGATATGTGATTGCTTACCTTGTGTAATTACTGATGCCTGAAATGGTGATGACTTTTGTGTACAAAATACGATAATTTGTTTTGTTTGTTTGTTTTTTCTTCATGGCTTGCTTGCTTGCTTGCTTAAGGTTTCTTTTTTGTACTTATGTGTAATATTCCTTTTGTTCATAGACACGTGTTGGTCCCATGTCAAAGATTTGGTTGAGCAACACATTTCGAATTAAGCATCCCTGTTAATATAAATGTATTTTGACTTATTTTATTTTGTTTCCCAATGCGAAAAGAAAATAGAAAATGCGGGCCACCAGGCATATTTGACGTACCTGCTTATATGTAAGTTGTAGTGCATCCTGTCACCTCTTTTTTCAAACTAACGACCTAAGAAATGTGCGAAAGAAAATTCATAATGTAAATAGCGATGCTGGTATCGGTAAATGCGACCTTGAGATTGTCATTACCGACACAGGACCCCTTATGTCTGTTAATTCAAGGTAAGCTATGCACAAGGCTGTCGCAGTTTGTTTGTTGATGGTTGCTTTAATGAATGATAGAGCCTCTGTTTGTTAGTTTTCTTGCTATCTACCTGCAGATATTGCAAGCGATAATGTTGAAGATAGGGAATTGCAAACAGCAGATGTATGTTTGTTTTTTCTTGCGTAGCTTCATTTGGTCTGCTGTTTACTTCCTGTTGACACCAGAAACCACGACTTGAACTCCTTCGTCACAAATGTCATACAAATTGGATTCAGCAGACCGCTACACGGGAGCACCAAAACAGTTAAAGTAACTCGAAGGCTGTGAGATAATATTGTAATAATCAAAATGGAAATAAGAAGCCCCATTCCCGACAAGGTATAACTGATAACATTTGCTATAAGTAAATAGGTAGCTGCATTGTTTTTATTTGCTCTTTCAGATTGCTTTTTGCTTTTTACAATTGTATAGACACATGCAGCGTGTCCTATGATTGTCCAAATCAAACCTACAACCTGCACAAGTATTAGGAAACATCTCAATACACGCCTAAAACCAACAACTTCTTTGAAAATAAGAGTACACATTTCGCAGAGATCTTTACTACTTCCCGTAGATGACAAGTTGACAGAAATGCTAATAGATAAAACAACTAAGATTACAATCATTGTAAGTTGTTTTATGAACTTGGCCGAGATCGGCTTAATTTTAAAAACTAACACCAGGTTTATAAAGTAATCGAGTGTAATCAGTGAAATCATATATGTAGAACCGGAGACAGAAAGAATGGAAATAGCCGAGGCTGTTTTGCAAGGAATACTAGTGCACCAAGCACGTCTAAAAAGAGAGAAATGTTTATCATACTTAGAATTGCCTATTCCAATTATGACCATGTAAATCGATATCAAAGAATTAAAAAAAGCTAGGTATGTTTTCATCTGCCTGTTCCTATTTGTGGTTTTATTGACGAAACTAAACCAAACCAACAGGTTGAAAAGCAAACAAATGGTCAAAAGTGCCCAATTAAGGATCTTTAGCACAAAAAATGGGATCAATGGGAGACATATATTGACAATGGCGCTGGTTGCATAACACCTGTCGACTATCCTCTGAATACAACAGAAACCTTCTTGACTAGCAAGTACCCAGTGTAGACATTTGAAGCTTTGAAACAAATCTGGCTGAATATGGATGATTTCTGTGTTAGACAGATTAACTTTATGAATAGCAACATTACTCCCAAAGGCTTCTTTGTTTATATCCAAAATTATATTCAGGGAAAGATCAATGCTTGATAGACTGTGAAGGCCCACAAATGCACCACTGTCAATGAATTTAATGCCTGATGAACTGAGATGTAATTCTTTTAGATTTGACAAGCCCACGAAAAAAGATGATCCTAGTTTCACGATGTAGTTCCCAGATAATGATAAAGAAAGCAAGGTTTTCAATGCCAAAAAACATCCAAACTGAAATGCGACTATGTGATTGTGATTTAGATTTAACATTCGTAAGCCCGCAAACATTTTGAATGAGCCCTTCTCAAATTTTGTTAAGTAATTGTTACTTAGGTCTAAAGTAAATAAATATTTGTATATGCCTTCAGTTTTCCATAAATTTGTCAACTTGTTGTTGCTGAAAAGTAATGATCTGGTGTTGCTCACCAAGTAAGGGACAGTGTTGTTGTAGTTATTTGAGCAATTGACTCCATATCCAGAGCACGCACACGCTGCAGGACAAACGAATTCACACAACAGCTCATCATCAAACGAGTATTTGCATTGAACTTGTCCATCACACAAGTCCCTTGGATGAAGGCATGTTGTTTCATGTTTGCAGTGAAACAATGATATGCAGGATAAATCCCAGCAGTAAAATTCTTCAAAACCACCAGAGCAGTCCCAAAAAATATCACAAACTTTTCGAATTGGAATGCAGTAAGAAAATGGACATTTAAACATGCCCCCACACTGGATTCCGGTACAGTGCTGGAGATGTACACCTGTTTCGCAAGCCAACATTTTATTGTATAAAGTATCATAAACACATACATCTGATCTATGGAAACACGTCGAGTTGAGCAGCTCAGAGCAAGGTAACCAATTTATATCACTGCAGCTTGCAGGATGGAGTCTTCCAAACTGATATTCTGTGACTGATTTGTGGACTGGAATACTTATCACGTGGTCCTTTCCTTTTTTTACAACATGTCTTTCTGGATCAACAGAGTTTAGTCTGCAGAATTCATCAGATCCATCGTCACAATCTGCAAAACCATCGCAAGTCTTTGAAATAGGAATACAGATGCCTGATGTACACTGAAAATACATGTACGTGCAGAACCCATCACTCACGGCACAGGATGTTTTCTTTTTTCTGTGGGTTGAAGGCATGTTGATTGATTCATGGCACATGTCAGCACAGTTCATCTCATCACTTCCCATGGAAAGCGACCCGCTGCAGTCGGAGTGCCCATCACAGACGTGGTGCTGTAGCATACACGCACCATCCAAACATCTGTACTGCCCTGGGGGACAATCATCCGTCGCAGTGGATGCTTTGATTTCACATAATACCCCCAGTGCTTGCCTTACACTCTTATTGTGAAGTGAATCATATAGGAGCGGGAGAAGACCTTGATCCTTGGCAACCACTTGACATGCTCTGTGTGTGAAATATGTACCAGGGTGGTTTCTATAATGGTCAAACTTTTGCGGCAACACGGGAGTTATGCGAGAGCCCATGCGTACCCACACATGTGCATGAATATTAAACCAGCCCCATGAATCGAAAAGATTAAACAGTTCCTTATGCACCTTATTTGCAGACTCATTGAACAAAGATTTGTATTGTGATAAAATAGGAGCATCACATGACGCATATTTTCTCTCATATGCTGGATTATAGGTGCTGAGGAATAACTCATGGTTTAGTTCATTTGCACATCTAAACAAGTCAGGAGGGACTGCTCCGATATTCTCTGCTTCCAAATGCATGCACATTTGCATACACATGATAACTGAAAATGGAATCGTGTGAAAAACGAGACGCAAACATTTATCATTTACCATATTCCAAGATTTTGGACAACTTCTGTTGTCATGTATCAGTACTGAAGAATAATTATGCGCATTATACCCTTGGGATCTGTCATCCTTTTCACAAATAACAAGGGCATTTTCTAAAGAAATCGAACAATTTACAAGTAACCAGGTTGAGTAATCATATATAGTATTGATGACCATTGCTGCGCAGTGGCGTCTATTACTCCCATCAGTTAAAACATTATTTTGCGCTACATATCTCTCTGTCATATGGTTGGTATGAATTTGCCACTCTGTGAAGGACACAGGGTCGCCATTGATACATCGGGGATGACGTCCCTAAAAAGCAGTTAATGAGCTTCAAGAGCACTATTCTGTAATTCCAAAATTATCATACTGATAACTAGCGATGCATTCGTCATAAAAGCTCACTTCCCACACGTCACACTATATGTGTCAGCTTGTGATTGAAGTTCCGATCCATTTTGTGAGGTCTTCTCCTTACACTTTAAACACACACACACACACACACACACACACACACACACACACACACACACACACACACACACACACATATATATATATATATGTCTGTGTGTCTGTGTGTGCAGTGAAAAAGTAAAATTCTGACGAAGCGCATTTCTTTTCAGAATTGGATTTAAACATCAGAATTGAAAATGTCAAATTTGATCAACTTCAACTGTGAATGGATACATATGCCAAA
>OZ026623.1:62709993-62764993 GCA_964020975.1 Hermodice carunculata | reverse complement strand
TCCCTTCCCACCATCCCAACACACACTTTTCTGTGGCTTTTCTAATACCTTGTATGCCTTCAATGTACTTTTTTCCCTGACTCCTCTTTTCCAGTCTTCTCTCCAACCCTCTGTAACAGTCTTACCTACATATACTTTCCAATCATCCACCTCATCATATCCTTTTAGTTCATATTTCTCTGCTAACCCGTCTATGTCTTTGACCCATCTTGTTTTTTCCTTGGCTACCTGATTGTAAACTTTCCTGCACCACCTGTCTTCACTTATTCCTTGTAAATAACCCCAGTACTTTAACTTAGCTTTGGCAATTCTATCTGTGATTTTATTCCATCCTAACTCTCCTAGGACTGCTTCTGTTGCTGTACATGGTGGTGCTCCTAGTATCCATTTCCCCATCTCATTCTGTGCTTTCTCCATTCCCTGGATATCTCCCTCACTCACTGAAATCACATCTAAGCCATATATCATTCCTGGTATTGCAACTCTATCCCATAGTACTCTTGCTGTGTATGCTCTGTTGAAACTGTTGAATGCAGTAGCTTTAATCATTCCTTTCGTGCCATTCACTTTCTGTTTAATCTTCTCCACCTGATACCTGAACATGCCTTTACCCGTTGCTTTAATCTTAACACCTAGGTATTCATACTCATCAACCTCCCCAATTTCAATTAACTGTTCCCTACCTTCTGGGATTTGGAACTGCCCAATTCTCCATTTTTTATTTCCATCTGGTTTCTTCCCAAGAGTCATCACTTTACTCTTATCCTTACTAAATTCTAACCTCCATTTATTCCCGTATTCCCCTGCTATGTTCAGCATCTCTTGCAGTTCTTTCTGGGACTCTGCCATAAGTACGATGTCATCTGCAAAGAATAGACCAGGAATTTTTAGATCACCTACCCTTATGCCCTTATCACACTCCATCAACTTGTCCCCCAACTCCTTAACATACAAAGCGAACAAAATTGGGGACAGCACACACCCCTGCTTTAGGCCTATATCCAGACTTGCATTCTCTACTTCTACCTTTCCTACTGAAAGTGTACAGTCTACATCTTTGTAGAGTGCTTTCAGAATTTCTAGAAAATTTTCCACCAAATCCCAATCCACTCAGTTTTCCCCATAGAGCATCTCTCCATACCCTGTCATATGCTTTCCTCACATCTAAGAATCCCATGAAGACTTTCTTCCGCTTCTGTCTTGCCAGTTCTAAAACCTGGGTCAATGTGAAGATGTGGTCACCTACCCTTCTACCTGGTCTGAAACCATTCTGAATTTCCCCCAGAAGTCCGAGCCTTTCAACTATTCTACTTAGTCTCCGGTACATTATCCTACTGAAAATTTTACCCACATTTGATGAAATCGCAATGCCCCTACACTGATCCAATTGACCTCCTGGGCCCTTCTTTGGGATATATGAAATCCTTAGTCTATTCCATTCCTTTGGTACTTGTCTTTTCTCAATGACCCTATTGAAAAGCAACTGTAAACTATCTTCAATTTCTTCCGGCCCTCTCTTTATGAATTCTGTCAAGATATCATCTGGTCCTGGGGCTTTGCGTAGCCGCATCTGTTCAACTGCTATTTTAACTTCTATACTTCTGATCCTACAACACATCTCTGGATCCCATTGATCCTGTGTGTACTCTGCTTGACACCCTGGTACTGTTCCCTGACCCCACTGTGGGTTATTGACTTCTTCCCAATGCTCCCTTAAGGCTTCCTGTATTTCTTCCTTGTTTTCAGTCCTTTTCCCTCTGTGTATGATTTCCACTGCTTTATTCTGTTTTCGCCGATTAACCTGTTTCCAAAAGATGACTGACCCTTCCCCCCCATTCTCCATTATTTTCCTTGTCATTTGTTCATTATTGCTGGCCCTCTTCTCTGCTTTCATCTCTGCTACATTCCTTCTACATTCCATATACTGTCTCTTAGCTTCTTCTATATCACCTTGTGAGTACCTGTTTTTCCTGGCTAATCTCCATGCTCTATTTTTAACCCTCTTTCTTTTTATGGCTCTTTTCAGTTCTGGGTCTATTCTATATCCTAGATTTTCAACTGGGACTTTCTTTCTACCTATCTTCTCCTGTGCTACCTTAAGAATTCTTCTGGTCAGGTCCCCATTCATTTCCTGTACTTCTCCCTCGTCTTCAAATCTATTCTTCCATTCCTGCAATTCAACTTTGAGACTCTCTTGATACCCTGCCCAGTCTGTTTCTTCCTTAATATTCCACACCCATTTAGTTCCCCCTCGGTTTCTTCTTTGGTATTTCATGTTAATGGAGACTATCATCCAGTTATGGTCACTGCCTATATCCAATCTCCCTTCATCATCTATTTCACAGTTTTGAGTCATCTGAAATATTCCATTGTCCACTAAAATATAATCAATTATTGTCTGCCTTTCACCAGATGCCCATGTCCACTTTCCTTTACATTTTACATCCCTATTAACTATCCTCAGACCAAATTCCCTTGTGAAATTCAGTAACCTGGTTCCATTTCTATTAATTCCACTATCCCCTCCCTCTATTCCACTCATTCCATTACCTTTGTGTCCGTTAAAATCTCCAGCTATCATAACCTAGTAGCCCTGCTGCTGAACGTCGCTAACCATCATTCTCATCCTATCATATATCTGGTCATTCCATTCATTAGGTAACCCCTCACGACCCACATACACTACAGCTATTGCTACCTTATTTCCATTTGACTCTATTCCTATCCACTGCATCTCATTTTTCACCTCGTTGTCTTCTTCCCTGGAGTCTTGCCATACCTCGTGCCACTTTACCCCCTTCTTAATCAAAAAGCCTACTCCTCCTCCTTTTCTTTGTCCACTTTCTCTCCCTGTACCTATCAACTCATACCCTGCTGGGCATGCTACTATGCTAACCTCTTCCTTTCTGATATGTGTTTCTGCTAGGGCTACAATATCTATTCCCTCACTCTCTATTACATCTCCTATCTCTGCCATTTTGTTTTTATATCCCCTGCAATTGACATACCCTATTTTCACTGTCTTTGCCTTGCTGTTATTCCTCATCCTTATGCTTTCATTTTTCCTGCTTCCAACATTTTTCCCTAGAGACTGCCTGGTAGACGCCGGGATTTCTAGTTTCCCTGCAGCTGCACCCACTCACTATAAACCTGCCCTAGCCTATCTCCTCCTGCCTGACTAGGGTGCAGCCCATCCCAGGCGAACAACTCCCTCCTGCCGACAAAATTCTCCCATACATCCCTGAATGCTATACCCCTCCCCCTACACATCCTACCCAGCTGCCTATTTATCCCACAGATCCTGCTAGCCTCCCAGCTACTCATCCTTGCCCTTGGTAGGATCCCCATAACTAGTGCCTCACAATCTAACTGCCCTATCCGGTCTAAGAGTCCCCTTTACCTTCCCAAAACTGTCTCTGTACCCACCCTTCCTATTCCCCCCTCCTCCCTGTCCGACAGGTCATTAGTCCCAACCTGGACAATGACCTTCGGACACTCCCCACTGCTCTGCACTAGCCCCTCTAAACGCTCCTCTACGTCTCTAATCTTTGCCCCTGGCAGACATACCCTCACCCTATTCTCCCTGTCCCTCCTACAAAAGGTCCCATCTATCCTCCTAACGATACTGCTCCCCACCACAACTGCCTGTCTGACACTAATCCTCTCTCCTCCCGCTTCCCTCCTGGCCTGCGTCTCCTCCCTCACTGTCTCCCCTGCCGTCTCTCCCTCCTCCCCTACACCCTCCTGCCCACTGGTCCCTACCTCCTCCTGCACTGTCTGTCCTATCGCCTCTCTATCCCCTTCCCTGTTCTGCCCTTGACCACCCTCCTGTCCCCCTACCATACTAGCCCCCTCCCCTGCAGCCCTACTCCTATCTCTGGCCTCCTCCAGCTCTAACTTGAGGGCTGCCAACTGGACTTCTAAAGTCTCAGTCCTCCTGCACTTCCCGCACCTGTATCTAAAACTTTCCTCCCTTGCCTCCTCAAAGCTACACACCAGCCCAGTACATCCAAACTCCTCCCACATACAGCACCCCTCGCACTGTATGTATCCCTCCCACTCTCTGTCTACCTCCCTCGTCTCTGTACCTCTCCCCCCGTCTCCTGTCCCTTCCTCTGCTCTGCTCTCCTCCCGCCCTCCTATCCGTTCCCGTCCTGCCTGCTTCCCTCCTCTAGAACACCTCCCTCTTGTTCCCTTCCCTCGCCCTGCTCCTGTCCTGCTCTGCGGCACACCACGACCCGACATGCTGACTCTAAGTCTGTATTTTACCTTGTATGTTTATTATTTTACTCCTCGCTAATGAATTCAAAATGGCGGCTCCCACGCTACTGTCCTATTTCCGCTCGCTCAAACTTTCAACTTCAAAATACCTAAAAATAGCCCGAGTTTATCACTAAAACTTTCCCTGCGATGCCTCTATATATTCATACAACAAATCCTCTTCCAATTTGGTCCAACTCTGTCTAAAATTACACAAAATCTGCTAATCTTTCACCAGCTTCAACAATCCCAACCTTCTCTCGCTAAATCTCGTCTCGAAGTGTCATGGTATATTGCATTTGGTTTGAATTTGAATAGAAGGGAGGATACAATTTGAAGCTATGCAATACTATGCTATTTTGTCATATAATCTGAGTAGGTGGGCGATGGCAAAGCCTATGTAACGACCCAGATAAGAAATATGGAAAGCGTACCTGCACAACCATCAATCCAAAGTATAATATGAAAGATTTCATAATATCTATGAAAAAGTTAGCTGCCAGAAATGCAAAATCTGCTTCTCTGCGCAAGCATGTCATTTGCTTTTTTGTATTGAGACAATGATAAAAAGCATTCAACCAACTCCACCTGATTTCATGTTTCCAACCAAAAAATGGCATTAAGGTATTGACAGTAGAGTGGAAGCCATGATATCCGATGATGGCCCAACTGCTGATACGAAGATTTTTAAACAAGGCAACATCTGCAACTGATACTCTTGTCTTTGGCAGAAAACCTCCTGTGGCCAATGTTGCTCCTACTAGAATTATTTCGTGCCTTCGAAAGTACCCTTTGACAGATTTTATTGTGATGTTGTAACCACATCGAGTGCATTGTTGTTCTCTAGGTTGTAGAATTTTAAGTTTATATGGTGTACGCATACCTTTGTGATTGCAAAGAGTAAATTTCCATTGGAAAACTGATGCGTTTTTTACGGTCCACGCTTTTTGTATCAAGTAGTGTAACATACTTAAAGTTGCATTCTTTCTGTGGATGTAGGTCTTTATTCCATCAAACATGGAATTTGTTTTCTCATTACCCTCAAAACTCCAAACTTGCACTGTGTAATTCTGGATAAGAAATGGAATGATATTCATTATAAAAGGTACAAGGCCTAAATTTAGGCAATGTCCCCCAATGATCAAACCCTTTGATCCTATGTTAAAGTTTAATATGTGAGTAACCTGTGAGATAAAGATATTCATACAATTTAATTCACTAATCAACGGTGACATATTATATACTCTATTTTTTATAACCACAGACATGCAACTGATATGTAAATTGAGTGTCACTATCAAATATGAATCAAACATTTCGCACCACGCTGTTGAATACAAGAGACCCAAGTAAATCAAAATCGCGCTTGATCTAATTATATGTTGTATACGGTTGCATTCTGCAAACCGGATACCCTTTGCCAACAACGCGCGACATCTACAAAATGATGTGCAATTTGAATTGTCGTGCAGTTTAAGTAATATTTCATCCGTCGACGCTTGGTTAACAAAATGTACATCGCATCGGTTTTCGGAATATGGATAGACAGATATCACATAGCATTGTCGCTTGACTGCTGTAAACAATTTAACGCCACTATTGTCCAGCTGTCTTAAATGAATCTCGCCATCTTTCACTACATCTGTAGGCAGAGAACATGGATTTGGCAGACCCCTACAAGTGGTATTGTGAACCTGTATTGTAAATGCTAAGGTTGCATTTAATTCAAAAATGTAATAAAAGACAATCAGGTATGAGGAGGAGGATACTACAGGAACGCTACCTATATTTGGCTCGTGATGAAAAGCCCCACAAAATGGACCGACTGTTGTATACGTTCTTTTAATCCAACTTGAGAATGGAAATACGTCAAGTATATATATGCCTCCGTGCATGCATAATCCAGTGATGTCACCATCCCAATAAAATCTGGAAAGCATAAAGTGTATGCGCTGGCCTTGGTCAGCTTGGAATCCCCAGAAATACAGAACTGGGGAGTTTTCTTTGGTTTTTGCGATTACATTGTGAATGAAGTTTCTTTGCTTTGGCAACAAAACACGGTCAACTTTAGCAATACTTGAGGTGTAATTTCCGTTTATAATCACAAAACACGATACACCAGAATACATGGTTGAACACCTGGATTCGAAAAGTATTATATGAGCGGACGATGTGTAAGCTGTAGAAAAATGGTATGAATCGATAACACGAGAAGAATACAATTGGTACAATATGCTGGAATACAGAAACAAGCCGTCGCGAAATACCAGCCATGAGCACAAATCAGAATGAATAAAACCCTGAATATGTTGATGGATTCGCCATCCTGGCTGCGTTGTAAACTTTATAAACAGAGTGTTATACTTATTGAGGTACCATGCAGTTATACAGTGAACAGTGCCGGTTTGCACTTGAACGTGGCCAGACGCGTCAGAGGTTTTATCAGCTGTAAATATGCCATATCTATATAAAACTTTTCCAATTGGATATTGCAACGAAGCGCGTTTGAAAGTTATTCGGATTTTGTTTGAATTTATTTTCAAAATTACATTTTGTAGTCGTCCACAATATTTGTGGTAGAATTTTTTTTGCATATCAGATTTAGATATTTGCTCCATGTATACATAAACAAATGTGCAATGCAGAGAGTAATAAATTTGAATCTGATAAAACGAAAGTTTGATTCTCCATCCAAAAGGGCCAATTATGTTCCATATTACTGCCAAACATTCCATATTTATTCTTATCTTTGGTGTAAGGTGGATTGTGAAGCATACATAACAAAGTGTACTAATTCCACAGTCATTCAGTTGTCTGGACCGCGTGGATGTCTGCTGGTCAGAAACAATGCACTTTGACCACATGTTGTAAATATCAAACATGATAATCCACATATTTGGAACTAGCAGATTAATATGAGTATTTTTCAAAGCAAAATGTAAAGTTACCCGTAAATTCTGGGTTTTTGAGAAGACATGGCTTCTTTCTAGAAATCAAAACAGAACACCAACTTATTTTTCAATGTGAAGAGTTCTACACTCATATATCATTGTTTTACATCGGGTTGGCCAAACTAAAAGTCTGTGTATTAGAATAGCACGAGCATGAATATTTATCATCACAATTCTGTAATTCGCTTTCATTCCGTTCATTAGTTCAATTGAAATATGTGAGGTAAAATTCTAGAATGTCGACACCCAAATTATGCATCTGTGCATTTGTTAACTTCGTTGATACAGGAAAAAATGCACATAGTCGGCATTTCCAAAGGAAACTGCATACATATGTATGTACGTCGTACAAAATATTAAAGACCGGTTTGGTGGGGCAGTTATTTACCCCAAAGTACTCAATGATGCAAAAGATGAAAAAGATTGTCTGCTCATCCATGGCATTTTGGCATGTTACTAAGTGATAAATTACTTTTGACTTTTTCAATGTAAATTTCTAATATATTATAAGAACTGACTTTCATACATAAGTATCTCCTAGTTTGTAGACATATAAGTATTCCTGAGACGATTTGTTTTAATGTATGATTCATGTTTTTTTTCTGACTATTTGTTGTATTGATTATTTTGTATTCAGTTTGGACCCACGGTCAATAAAGACTACTACTACTACTACTACTACTACTACTACTACTACTACTACTACTACTACTACTACTACTACTACTACTACTACTACTACTACTATGTATAGATGAGTGCATGTATGTATGTATGTATGTATGTATGTATGTATGTATGTATGTATGTATGTATGTATGTATGTATGTATGTATGTTTGCATGTATGTGCGTATGTATGTACCTATGTATGCATGTCTATGAAATTACTGATTTAGATCCCGCCTGCAGTTTTCCATCAAGACTCTGTACCTGAAAATTCTGGGAACTACCGAAAAACTAACAAAATTAACTTAATTCCTCACTAACTGGCTTCCTCTATAGCGTATGTAAGTGGGGTGCTGATATTGCATATGTATGTAAGCACAAGTAAAAAAACCCTAACCCCCCCCCCCGCAGGCGCATTATGTAAGCTAATCCAATGACACAGTCCATATCATCTTGGCGTGAAAGCAAGCTGGAAGTACAAAAAGATAAGTGTTGCTTTATTTAACTTTAACTTGATTCTGATATAAGAAAGATAGAAATATCAGGATGTCATTTGGATGTTTGATGTTGTGCATCGTTTTCATGGGCCTATAAGTAATCGGGTAATGTAGACTAAATGGGCCAGGTCAAATACCATAAAGCATGTCATAAACATACTTTGGTGTTAAAAGATTGGTCTTGAAACCTGAAGTAAAAATTCTAAGACCAATGACGATGGCGAAAATTGTCCACAGTTCATGACCATCGGACCGTTCTGCGTATGTCTGTGTGCTGATGATGATAATGAGGAGGAAGAGGATGAGGATGATGATAATGATGATTTTCTTCTGCTTTTTTCTTCTTCTTCTTCTTTTTCTTCTTCTTCTTCTTCTTCTTCTTCTTCTTCTTCTTCAAATCATCATCATCATCATCATCATCATCATCATCATTATTATTGTTATTATTATTATTAACATTATTATTATTATTATTATTAACATTATTATTATTATTATTATTTTTATTATTATTATTTTTATTATTATTATTATTTTTTTGTTATTATAATTTTTATTTTTATCATTATCATTATTATAATTATTATAATTATAATTATTATTATTATTATTATTATTATTGTTATTATTATTATTATTATTATTATTATTATTAATATTATTATCATAATCATCATTATTATTGTTATTATTATTATTATTATTATTATTATTATTATTTTCTAAAGAATTTAACTGTGAACTTGCCGGAGTTTAAAATAAATGTCAATATTAGATTAATTTTTAGGTTGATAAGTTTTTCTTTTTTCTTTTCTTGTCTAGAAATGTTTTGCACATTATCAATATAAAACTGTTTTTCTTGTCTGAGCACTTGATAAAATGAAATTTTAACATTTTGTCTTTTTTAAATAATACAATGTACATTACCAAAATAAATTGAAGTTTTTCGTTTCTTAAGCTCTTACAACTTTGAGTTTGGTATTTTGAAAACTCTTGATTATGTTCATATGTTGCGTGATCGAGGCCTCGCCCGTAAAATAAGCTAGCTTTCGCGAATCTACCGCTTCAAGACACATCGAATGCTTGATGCACTGGGAAAGCCAGCTAGCTTTCACATCATCTTCCAAATCAGGATCCAGACCCCGCTCTTCTGTTTGGAGTGCTATAATTTGCACGAAAAGTGCCTCACTTCCTGAGCATGCGCACTTGAGTGTTTAAATAACCTGGTTCCCACTGCGGTTTTTGCCAAACTTAAATTCTGTTGCCCGTAGTGCCTGCGCAACACTATACAGTATTTTCCCTTTATAGATAAATTGTTAAAATTGCTTGTTTATAATAATTTGCACTGTATGTTTGATGAATTTCATAGTTTTTAAATCCTGCCATGGGTTTACTGATCGTCCTGCCTCCCGGCGTACAGTGACTAATTTTTGTCACGGTAGAAGTGCCTCCGGCTTTGCCTAGGTAACATATTAAACTGATGTCAAGGGAGGTAAAGTGTAAAAGGGGAAAGAACATCCATTTTTATCATGTTTCAACAACAGCCAAGTCACTAAGGCCAAAGGAAAATATATGTGTGGTTCCGGTAACCCGACCGACCCGACTGATCCTGAGTACATTTTATAAAACACGAAAATACAGTTTAACCAAGGCAAACGGCCATTAAACTACTTTTAAAATGTGACTAACTATCTTAAATTTAATCTGCCTGCTCGGTTGTTTCTGAAGCAGTTATAATCATTAGTGGTAGACTTTAATACTCCCCACCCAGTGGTTGTGTGGATTCTATAACCCACCCACAATATCAAGGCCGAAGTGGGTAGCGCTGAGTTCATGACATCTAGCGGAGGTCATGGAGTCTACACAATCACTGGATGGGGAGTATTAAAGTCTATTCTATCATGGCTAGGTTTAATTTAACTATAAAAATTACCCAATGCAGCACTTTTGACTCAGTAGCAGTAGACAGGTCTAACAACCACCTAGCTTATCTCTGAGTAAAGTGATACTTCATTGCAATCACTGCGCATAATGCCAAATTACTGCTCTGAAATTAAGTGTTTTTAAGGTAATGCAAGCATAGAGTTCTATTGAGTCTACCAACTGTAGAGCATCACACACGTACACACACACACACAGACACACACACACACAGACTGCTAGATTATGAGTGAACTCTGTGTTCAAATTTAACATCCATTTGGAATGGATTAGGAGTGCCAAAGAGTGGAAACGGTAGGTCAACTGTTTCAAATGGAAGTTTACAATTCATTCAACAGACGGCGTTGCATGTATGAAAACAAAATGCTCCGGCTTGCCTCCAAACGTTTAACGCCCCAAACTGCTTGCTTCGAACTAAAAAGCATGCAAACACAAAATTTAGTTTCTTTTGGATAGATAAATGTTATTCACCCTCATAAAACAAAAAAAAATGCTCATTAAAAATTGCTTCATGAAAATAACACTGGTCAAAGATTAAAACGCAACCATCCGATTGGCCGTTGCCCGCTGCCCATGATAGAATAAAAATCCACAGGCGACACGATACATTCAGCCGGCAAATAATGCACATATTGTTGAGCGCCATTTTGGATCATTGCATAATGCATTGCAGGACAGTTGCACAAAAATACATTTGACTTGGAAATCAAAGTGAATCGTGGCCACCACATATCTCATATCATTATTGAAATTTATTAAAATATTTGCAAAATATATATTTTTGGTTTGATATATTACAATAGCCCCAAGATCATTCCCAATAATATCCTCATTTACAAACAATTGGGAGTGGAATCTACAATTTTTAAAACCGTGGGGGAGTCCGTGGGTTAGTCCCGATTAGATATTTTTAGGAGGTAGTATCCAAAATGTGGGTGTGAATAGTTTTAATGGAAAGTTAATTTGTCGAATGAATGTAATGTGAAATATATAAAGGGACCTTTCCAGTGTGAGCATTACGTAGACATGTAAATTTTTTTGCTGCGATAGTGGATACAGGTCCAAAAGTACCGGCAGAATTTTGTATAATTGGTAACCAGTATTGGTTTAACCACATCTTATCTCGCAAAACCATTGGTCAACAGGCACATTGCCTATATGAAGACTTCTTGTACAAGCAGTGAAGATATACAGAGATGGAAATGTTGAACTGCCTGATAACTGATAATTGGCACATCACAATATGTACAGATAGGAGAAGAGGAGGTAAAAAAAGAGATGTTTTGGGCAACTACATATGCCAAATATGATCTACCACACCTTTGTGTAGCAATGCGATATACAATCACGTAGCATGTGGCAAATTGATAGTAGCTAATCATTAAATCTTTCAGTCGATTTAATGTAACTGTGAACTGATCGAAAAATTTCATGATTGACGCTATTGTTTTTGCAAGTCTGTTTACTATTTCATACATTAGGACGAGGTTTTGGCTGCATCGCCTGTCTAAAAGGTTTCCCAGCCTGTTCTATCATATCTTTTACTATGGTTTGTATGACTCATTGTTCCTGTTAATCAGTATTAAATATTATCGTGTGGCTCTGGTTCCGCGAGGTTCGTTTCACGGCGAGATATGTCTTGAAGGAAGGTAAGTCCTTGACCGCGAGGCAGGTTTCACGCCTGAAGAAGACCCCGCCGGCGAGGAAGCTTTACAACTGCTTGCATGGTCTCAAAAGCAAGTCGCTATAATGCTGCACATACATAAATATACAACCTTACGTTTGAGAGTAAAAATAAATGAATACCATAGCTAAAAACTCATGCCTTTATACTCCATAATAAGACCTAAAGTTGTGATACATATTTTCGTTTGCTTGTTTTTTCTTTGTGTATTTACATGTCTTTCTGGTTTCCTGCCTCATATTTTTTGTGACGTCCCTCTTAATAGAATCTCGCCAGCTATTATCCCCTTGCTTTCTGGGACTCCCTTTTCACCAATGTCTCTATGACAAGGAAGGATGTTTTACAGGTTTTCTAAACCCTGAGATTTTCCCCATCGTCATCAATCCTTTTTTTTTCAACTTAAAGATTTCAGGGCCACGGAGGTTGGCAGACATAACGTTGTCATTGACCTGTCCCATGCAGTTTATAGTCCAAGACGACATAGGCCCATAACAATGATGCACAACAACACGTTCTAATCATTCCCCAATATCTAAACCTTTGTAACATAAGACACAAGTTAAAATGTCAAATAAATCAACACTTACCTATTTATCCTAAGAAGAATCATTCGTACTTCCAGCACTGCAAGCACAGTAGTCCATGGCTGCCTACAAAATATCGAAGATACTCCAGGCAGATATGAAGATTCCTCTCCAACGTCATACACACGTGCTTAAAGTTACAGGACTGATAAGCTTATTAGATTATAGGTCAATTTCATATATTTAGGGGTAACTGTGATCTAGTTATCCTCCAGTCAGCTTTTCTTACCGCAAAGTGTTTTTGGTTGTTCAGTACAGTTCTACCTTAAAAACAACTCCCCAGCCTGAATAAACACATCTTGTTTAAGGTGGTGATTTGGTTTTCAGTGAAGGTGTCAGCATCAACTGACTACAAAAATGGTCCTGATTCTTCACTATTAAAGCATAGATAGGCCTTGACTAGAAGTGTACCTTTTTTAAAAAAAGCAAACCTAATACATATAAATATATATATATATAGAGAGAGAGAGAGAGAGAGAGAGACAGAGCAAGAGACAGACAGACAGACAGACGGACAGACAGACAGACAGACAGACAGGCAGACAGGTAGATAGATAGATAGATAGATAGATAGATAGATAGATAGATAGATAGATAGATAGATAGATAGATAGATAGATAGATAGATAGATAGATAGATAGATAGATAGATAGATATTTAAAATTTTATTGTTGAATATAATTTGGGTGACCTTGATCTCTTTAACTGAAGCCTCAGTGGTGATACATTAAGACCGCTAGGTCTTGTGAATTATCATAAGCCACAAGCTTCACTCGTTTGTATGTTAATTTCCTCTCTTCCTACGGTGCTTGTATGCACCCGTAAACCTGCATTCATTGCAGCTTTGCGATAAAAAACAATCAATATCAAGCAGGCAAACGTATCGTTTCATTTGAGTTTTATTAAAAACAAAATGTGACATATACATTACAAAAAACTCCTGAGCTTGTATGGCACAGTTAACTTTACATAAAATTCGAAAATACCGTAGGATTATACTGATTATAAGTGTACCCAGTGAACGTCTGCTTGAACTCATGTATGCATCAAAGTAACTGTTTAATTATTGTGTCATATATTTTAATTATACGGATCCCTGAGGGGACATAAGAGAAAAATATTTAATTTCGATCCCGGACAGTAACTCTTATATTCCCACTCAATATTATTTCGTTCGTACGCAATAATAATTACGTTCCCTCCTAATACTGTTTCATTCCATCACAATATAAGATGCAAATATTATTTACTTATGTCCCCTAGGAGTACTATGGCGCCCCCAAAGGGACACAAGAGTGTATCAATCATGTTTCGTTCCCTCACAATACTATTGTGTCCCCTCAAAATAAGTATTTCGTACCCTCGCAACACCATTGCATCCCTTGAAATAATACTCTGTTCGCTCACATAACTATTGCGTACCATGGAAATCACTAATACGCTCTTTCGCAATGACACTTTGTTTCGAGGGAACGCTATAGTATTGCCAAGGAACGAAATAAAAAAGATTAATTCTCTTATGTTCGTTCTGGCCACGTTGGACTGCGCTTTGTACAAATACGTTTTTTAATTCTGGGGAACGAAATGATATTTCGTAGGAACACATAATTTATTGTAAGGGAACAAAATGAAATAAACATTCTAGTACGTCCCCTTTGGGGCTCCGGACTATTATTGGTGTAGACACTTACTTGCTTTGAACACTTCCACTTCACATAAGCTGAGTGTTTCACTAGTTCCAATAATTTGGATGATGACATATCTCCCTATAGTTTCCTGGTCGGAGACCAAAGTGACCCACTTCCCATGATCAACTGGCCCCTTGTGATGAGCAAATTGCATTGCCTTTTCCCGTGAAAAGTTAAGAGGATTAAACAATTTGCTTACCCATACATCAAAGTTATGAAGCCTTTCATCTGATAAAAAATAGACAATAACAATAGATAAATGCACTTAGTTGCAAGCGACGATTGTGTAGACACAAACTCATAATATAGCACACTGTTACCTAAATAATCAAGAGGAACATCACCTGTTAGGAACAAATAATGCACTGAAATGGTGTTATATTTACTCCTTGCGAAATGTAATAAAACCTTCCGTTCAGCTTAGCTGACGGCCAAGACATCTGAGATTTTAGGATGGGTCGTCGTCCATCCATCTGTCTTCTGTCATTCGTCCATTATTGACATTCTCACTTCTAAAAACCACCGACCATATCGCTCCAAACATGGTTAGAATATACATGGGGTGGATCTCTACCTATGGTTCTGCTTCAGTGGGGTTGGGATTTCTATTAGAATTCCTGGGCTTTTTTTTTCAAATACCTCGAAGGAGCTTTGCAAATAGTTAAAAAATGCATAAGCACATTACGGGGGGATCCAAAGACCATAATTTGCTCCACAAATATTCGCAATAATTCATTTTCGTGTTTAAAGGATTCTTGTGTTGTTAAGTTATTTTTGGACATTGCATTCAACGCTACTTTTTGGATCGTTCTGAAACTTTGTCAAAATGCAGATTGCGATAGAACCAAAGAAACTTATAAACTATATGCTTGTACTCAAAACTCTGGATCTCCGATGTTTAACGCATATTTCTTAAAGTGTGGAACTCCCAAGCTTACGAATACATTCCTATTAATTACTCTGACAGTAAATAGGAATTGCAATGGTTATTCAATTTTTTTATTCCTTCTCCTTCTGTCAGATTTCCTTTTAATTTCATTGGAATATGTCTTGGCCTGGTCGCTGTTCCACTGGTCATGGTCCAGCAATACTATTTGATGATTTGGAAGGTTTTTTTCCGGGTCAAATCTTAACAAAAAATTTCTTTAAGTACATTTGAACAATTATTTTTAAATTGCACGAGCAAGCCTCAGGAAACCCTCATACCTCAAATTTCATTAGTTATTTTTTTCTATTTTTTTTACAAATTTTTCATGTTCGCTGTTTGTGACTTATTGTTTCAATCCATGAATTGATTTCTGATGGAAGTGGTTTTGGACTCAATCTCTATCAACTGTTTTCACAAAATATGCCATCATGTGATTGGTTAGAAGCTTCTTTAGTTGGTGAAATCGGTAAAAGTGTATTAAGCATAGTTAAGTTATGGATGACAGCAAACTGACACTTCAAGTCAAGTCAAAGTCAAGTCAAAATGATTTTATTTGACAGCCATGTTACATCATAGGCAAATCAATCAGAATGTTATCAAAGCAAAAATAAAGATATAATCATCAGTTATAAAAGCCACAAGCTGAATAACATTCAAATAAATACATGTCGGGTTAACTCCAGCTAAGGAATTTGATTCCGCTATCGCTGGAGCTACCTGAAAGATGTAGAGTTACATCATTAGTTGCACCTGTTTATTTGTGTGATAAATGGCTGGTTGGGACTGAGGAAATCTCAGTGAAAGTAATTCAGGCAATGGCAGGACTAAGAAACAGTATTTCTGATACATTTATATGAATTGGAAAGATGTGCAATAACTAGCATTTTAATTGTCTCTATTACATATGTAGCAGTTAATGATAGTACAAACGTCTGAATATTCAATGAGGAACTGCAATTTTGCATATTTTCAGAATCCAGAATACGAATGGGAATAGACTTTGTCTGTGATAATTGGGGATGTCTCTTTTATTAGGCTTGGAATAAAGAAACGGAATGTATTTTGTGTAGAGCTTCTGATAGGGACTGCTAATCGAAGAATATCTCTGTATCGGGTATTGTGTGCGTGTGTTACAGTAGGGGTAAAAAACATGTTCTCAAAGTAGCCAGGGAGTTGGTTGTTAGAGTACCTGTAATAGAATTTAAGAGCTTTCATTCTTAGTATATCTTTAAGTTTCAGGATATTCAAGTTTTTAAACAATGGTTCAGTATGCCCAAGGAAATTGGTGTTACAAACACATCTGATAGCCTTTTTCTGTAAGGTAAAAATTCGGTCGCAAGAATGACCCCAAGCTAAAAGAGAGTAGTTGAGATGTGGCAAAAAGAGAGAATTATATAAAAGGAGAAGCCGTGTCATAGGTATGTAAGAACACAATCTCTTGAGGGTGCCAATGACCCTGGAAAGTTTATTGGCAATTTTATTAATATGTGGGGCCCATGACAAATTTTGGTGGACCTGTAAGCCTAGGAAATTAAATTCATTCACCTTTTCAATTTTAGTGTTGTTTATTATGATATCTAAATCCAATTGAACTTTTCTTTGTAGGAAATGAAAAATCATGTACTTAGTTTTAGATAAATTTAAAGACAGTCTGTTGGCGGCTAACCAATCATGTACTTTTTGTAGTTCAGAATTTATATTTTTGGATAAATCTTGATCTGTTGACCCTGTGGAGAAGTTAAAAGAAGAGAGAGACTTGAATAATGTTGTGTCATCAGTATAAAGGATTGATTGAAATTTATCAGAGACAGAATGCATATCATTTATGTAGATGAGAAATAGAAGGGGACCGGGGATGGAGCCTTGAGGAACGCCAGTAGTAATAGGCAAGGTTGTAGAGCATATGCCATTATACTCGACAAACTGAGTTCTGTCAGTGAGATAGCTTTGAAACCAGTTAAGAGGAATACCTCTTATACCATAATAATTTAATTTATGCAGGAGAATACCATGATCTAACGTGTCGAAAGCTTTTGACAGATCTAGATATACACTGATAAGTATTTCACCAGCATCTAGATCTCTATAAATTTTATCTATAAATTCCAAGGTAGCAGTATCGGTTGAATGTAATTTTCTAAATCCATGTTGACTGATGTAGAGCAATAGGTTAGACTTAAAATAATCATAGATTTGACGATACACAACTTTTTCAAAGATTTTAGATATTACAGGGAGTAGCGAGATGGGTCGATAGTTGTCAATTAAGCTCTTATCATCTTTCTTATATATCGGTTTAACCTTGGCTGTCTTTAATTTGTCAGGAAAAATGCCAGTACAAAGTGACTGGTTTAAGATTAAGGACAATGGCTTTGCCAATGAAGCACGTGCACCTTTGATAAGTTTCATTGACAATTGATCATGTCCAGTGCTCGTCTTCGGCTTGAAATTATTCAGAATACCTAGAATATCATCTGCTGCAATGTTTGTAAAGGAGAATGAATGTACAATTGTTTCTTTGAGATAAGTTGAGAAATGCGGTATGTTTGGTACCTGTGTCTGCATGGCCAATTTTGGACCAATATTGGTGAAAAATGAGTTAAAACATTCTGCAATTTCTTGTTTATTAGATTCTTTTAAGTTTTCAATTTTAAAAAAGGAAGGGAATTCTTTTTTGCATTTCTGGATATACAGAATTGACTTAATAGTCTCCCAAGTCTTTTTAGTGTCATTTTTAAATTTGTCAAATTGTCTGTTATAAAATCCCTGCTTCGATTGACGAATAATTTTGTCGAGAATTTTATTGTAAATTTTGAGATTATGCTTTGTAGTAAAGTAGAGGGGAGTATCAGCAGGTGTGGTTTCCAGCTTCTTGTAAAGGGAATCACGAAATTTCAGAGATCTTAGGATACAATTTGTCATCTAAGGGGAATGTTTGTGCTTATATTTGTTAAATTTAACAGTTTTAATGGGTAAATGTTTCTCTTTGGCCTGGTAAACAATGTGCTCCAGCGTATTGTAGTTTAAGTTAGGATCATGAGACGGGTCAGTATTTAAAGATTGTATAATATCCAAATTAGCTAGCTCATGATAAAAATCATTTAGAGAGTTGTTATCTCTCTTTTCAATATTTATGAATTTAGGAGGGCCGGGTAAGTCCAGGTTTTGATTTAGACAAGTGAAATATGGGAAGTGATCCGATAAGGTTGTAAAAATTATACCTGAATGGCAAGACTTTTTTGAATGAGATGTCCTGCAGAAGATGTTATCAGTTAAGTGGCACGTTTTTCAGATAAACGGGTTGGCAAGGTAATTTTAGGGATAAAGTTATTATTGAGAATGACGTCCAAGTACTCAGAAAACTTTTCCCTCAAATTGACTTGTAATAAATCAATATTGAAATCCCCAACAATAAATTTTTCAGGTTTTTCCATAGAAAGAGCCTCAATAATGGGAGTTGATTCAGTAATAAGGGAATCAAGTTCATCACTCCGGTCACGTGGGGGTCTATAGATGTTACATAATGTAATTGGTTGTTTTAAACCATTTCCCATTATGTCTATAAATTGGCCCTCCCACATTCTGGTGGGAGAGTAACAATCCCTCACAACATATTGAAATTTTTTATGTAAGTAAATCATTAACCCACTATGCGAGCTGCAAATAGCTCCTAAAGGGATAGATACATAGTTGTCCATCTCATACAGGGAGATGTCGGGCTGGTCACCTTCAATCCAAGTTTCCTGGATGCAGATTGCACTGAATATGAAATCATTCATTGCGAGATTATCAATAAGGGCTTTAAACTTATCAAATTTAGCATTCATGGATTGAATGTTCAGACCTAAAACGGAGAAATTTTGTGAGAAGGGTGCAAGATAAGAGCTTAAATATTCACATTCAATATATGGGGATTCAGAAGCTATGGATATTGCATTATCTAAATCATCCACATTTTGCAACAAATCGTTTAAATTATTTTTGGCAGCACCACCAAAATTTCTGAGGATATCAGCAGTTAGTCTATTGGGATCCATTATAGATATGTATCAAAAGTAGGTCCAGAGGGACACAGAAATATGTAATCATGATGTCCAAAGAGGTGCACATACATATGTAGAGATTAAACGGGTGGAATAGTTCTGGAAGGTACATGTATCTCTCCCGGTACGTCATGATGAAAACTTCATCAAAAAGCGGTGAATGAATAATAATTGCCAGTTTTGGCAAATGCATTTGTGAAATAGTACAAACAAAAAAGAGAGTCAGACTACTCGAATGCATAGTGTGGTACACACTGATAACATGTACAGGTACAGCATATACAGGTAAAAAGTTGACACTTGTATATTACAAAAGCTAGTAATGCTATTCACAAATAAATTCAATACTGCAAGCAAAAAATTAAGACAATAAAAAATATGTTTTGTTCGGCACACCAGGAACCAAAATGTTATACACCAGCTGAGATATGCATGTCTGTGACATAATAAGCAATGTATACATTGGTATGACCTGTTACAAAAACTGAAGTATAAATCAGAACCTCTTGAAACTTTAATGCCGGTCTTGGCATTTTTTGAGGTGAAAACGAAAAAATATGAAAGGAAAAAAGAGAGTTTGTCCACCCTCTATTGGGCAGAAAATAAGTGTGAATAACAAAAATTGGAAACTGAAAGAAAAAATGCTGCAGATAAACTTGGAACAGGAGCCAACCAGTAGACAAACAATAGAGTTCATTACTTAGACACCCATAATGTTTGCTAACTAAGCAATTCATAGTCATTGCAGTTGGTGTTCATATTCTTGTTCATTCCATGGTGAAAGTGATAAGGGGATCACACTTTAGGAAGTCCTTGGCGATTTCATCTTTGGTTGTTTTGGGGTAGTAAGGATCTTGTCCCTGTCTGGTGAGTTGCACATATGGCCATGTCTTCAGATAGTGGATCCTAGACTTCAGTCTTTGTTCCATAGGTAGATTCCTCCTGTAGTCCATCAGCTCTCTTTTCAAGCATCGTGTTGCACGTGGGAGATCAGGAGACAAGGATATCTTATCTGGGTGATTTCTCAGATTTTTTGCTCCTGAGAGCCATGCGTTGCGCTGGTCAAGATCCACAAAGATGGCAATGATGCCAGCATCTTTCCCTTGGCTTAATCGATGACAAGCAGACATAACTGTGGATTCTGCGTTATGGACTTTCAGGTGATCCTTTGCCAACCTGATACAGGATTTTCGAGTTTCAATTTGATTTTCCCTAGCTTGACCCTTCAGGCCATCAATTTCTAGTGACCATTTACGGTCATGGACACCCTTGTCAAGCATATTAATGGCAAGAGCAGTAGAGATTTCACACAACTTGTTGTTGAATTTGGGCAAAAGATCACATAAAATCTTGTCTAACCTGTCACTGCAGTCCTGAACTCCTTTTTCTAGGACACTGAATTTGTCATTTAGAGTTTTCAGCTGAGTGACTACACTTTCAAGTTTACACTTGATATCGCCCATCTCTTCCCTCACAACTGTTCTGATTGCCTCCAACATGTTGGGGTCAATATCTGTGGACACAGATTTTCCCTTAGAGCGACGAGTTTCAGACATAATTAGTCACTTAGCAGCTAGTCGTATAGGGAAAAGGAAACAAGAAGTCAAACTCTAATGTCGCCCGGGGTATGGCAAGTCCAATTTAACTAAGCATGTCAATATTTATGTCTGTTTGCATGACTGACCAAAGGCTGTTGTAGTCAATCCACAAGTACACAATGGTGTGGTTGCACTAGGGGTCAGTAGAGTGTGACAACATGTAGGACCAGCTTGCTCAGGAGAAGGGAACACCCACCATGAAAATCCTTCAAATCCAGCTAAATGTTGAAAGTCCTTCAGTTCCTCCTTGATCTAGGCACTAAGTTGCAGCAGAAGTCAGTCAGATGAGTTACCAAAGGTCCATTTTCCACCAAAAATTGAGAAAAAGTCCCATGACCATAGGAAACCAGACCCACCAGGTACGGCCCTTTGTCAGCACTTCGTCACAGGCTTGTATCCCGGTATGGTTTATCCTATGGACATGGTTAGTTTAAACATATTTTATTTTAAAAAAAGGCAAAACAAACAAAAAAACAAAAGCAAAAACAATTGCAAAAAAAAAAAAAAAAAAAAAAAAAATGGCCGACAGGGTCATCAGACTATAAGAAGGCCTCTTGTACATTTATAACAAGACTACAATGAATTTGCGAGCACCAATACACAGACAAGCCATGCACAGGACCACAAATAGGAAGAGTAAAAGAGGGAAACGGATTGGTGTTTGACCATAAATAAAAATAGGATAGTTTTACAAGATTACCGAATTGATATCAAGTTTTACATCTACCAGATAATTTACCATTTTAATGCGCGGCCTCAAAAATGTCCACATTTTTACTTTTTGAAAATCTTCTTCCTTTAATGCGAATGGTAATTTTAAGCTTCAGTAATCTTTAATAGTCACATATTTCTTTATATCTTGCTAACAGTGGATACTTCACTTTTCATCAAAACTTTGGCCCCTTAAACTGTCAGATCGATATTGCAAATAATGGGGTTGGGTTTAAACAAATGTGGCATTGATGCCACATATGGAATTTATATTTCATTTGCTTATTCGTTCATTTGGTTTTTAGACTTTTTCATCCCGCCGACAGCAGTCGCTACCATGATGTTTGCTTTTCCTCGGCTAGGCACCAAGTGACGTACGTATTTCGTGCAGCGTGTTTGCCAGTTCGGAATAATCGATATATAACAACATAAAGGTTAAAAGCCCCAAGGTCCTCGATGTATGCTTATTATATGTTATAAATATTAAACCCACTGTTTCAGAAATATTCCTCGGGTTGTTTTGCACTGAGTGACCAACCTGAGTTGATACTTTCTTAAGTAAAGCCATTCAAATCTGCACCGAGATTGCACTGCGCACATCTTGCGGCTTCAGCTTACCTTCCACCCTTACACCTGACCAGAGCCACAACAATCGACAAAAAAATGCTATGCACTTCAATGTCTGGGCCCAGGGATACAATTATAACTCCATAGGGTATGACGAATGGGTTCACTGAATCACTCAGTCAATCTCTTCTTTGACGATGTGACCGGTACCTGTTAAAATAAAAATCCTGAATCCTGAATCCTGAATCCTGTGGATGTAGCCAGAAAAAAAACATGCCTAGCAAGTGTTTGGCAAACAACGAACCGCGGATCCTACTATAAATTGATGATATACATCAACATTATTGCCTTTAGTTTAAACTGTACTCAACTTGTTAACGTTGCACTTCTGTGTTTTGTGTTACTTTCATGAAATCGTGTTTGGGGTCGGCTTTTATGTGTTGGGTTTACTGGGGGGATACAAACGTTTACTAAAAACTTCACTGCGTACGCCACTGCTGAAGTCGCATTCTACAATATCGCTCTGCAGTTTCTCTTGACGCACAACATCACATGATCCCATCATGACATCCTATCGATATCGAGGTCACACAACTTTACTTTCTGTCACCCCAAACATGTTTCACTCCTCTTTGATGTAACTATGAATATCAAGTAGCGTCACTTTCCCTACTTGCTGCACGAAGCTATAGGGTGTCAATCACCATTCAGCATTATTGTTTACAACGTCCTATGATACTTCTGCATTATTCATTTTTGAAGTTTGCCTGCTAATATCCACGACCCCTTGTTTTTTTTTTTAGAAAAGACTTGTTGCGGTCATTGGCTACTATTCAAATCAAATTCAAATTTTCACTGTGCATGCGTGAGGAAATCCCTTTTCATGAGAGTGGTCCCAGCTGACGTCACAAGTCTATGCCGACATGCAGGTCAAGCTGAGCTGCTAAGTGAAGCGAGTCAGATCACAGGCGCTCGAGACCATGCATTCAACCCTTGTCGAGTGCTACTGCAAAAATAGGGTGTTGACACTCTGCCCTATCACGAGGTGCTCTCTCTGCTCAAACCAAGCCACAGCCTACAGTTGTTCAAGGAGGAAGCTAGTAGGCTGATAACAATGTGATGTTGAAGGAGATGCAAGCAGAATGCTTTGCACTTGCAGCTTTTTTATTAATTTTGGACCTATTCTCAAAAGACGATTTTGATTTTGCAAATGAATGTTTCTTGGGTGATTCTCTACCAAGTTTGCAAAGAAACCATATCTTAAACATATTTAAAAAAAAAAAATCAGGAACCACTTAACAAATTGTTTTGATATTAAATACAGGTCACCTGGGGTCATGTAGTTTACATTTTGGCCATCTGAGGGTGCGGTGATTTTCCTACCTATTTTGTATTGGATTTATGTATGCAAAGGCTCTATTCAACTTCTGCAAAAAAAGGTTTAGCAGAATGACATGAAAGTTGACCAGAATATAATCTGACTAAAGTAATGAAACCCTTTACGAAAATAATGAGGGTATAATAATTTTTAATGAATCTATAAAATATCGAACTTTGGGTTCATTGTTCCGCACTTCTACTGTACATGCATGTCGTAATACATCCATATATTGCAATATTATCAAAAAGGCTGTAGGCTATGCTTTTGTTTTAAACAAGCTTTTCCCAGGTGTGCTTCTTCCAATGTTATGAAAAAGATAATGCTGCACAGGACAATCGCAATCCTCTTATTTATACGTTCGCTTACATGTAACGTGTTGGTGAGATAATGTTTTCACATTTGAAGTTCCACATACAATTATATTTTCTTGGTACCATATTACAGTACGTAGGCGACCAAAGGTCTGTGCGTTTAAGTGAGCCATACTTCAGTGATAGTTCTAACAAATTAAACAACAGAACATAATATTCCACTTAGTCCTTTGAAAGTTGACACTAAGATAAAACCTGTAGCAGGCATAAATTTTCACTGGTCCAAAACTATTCAAAATAATAAACATTACAACAAATTCCCATGTTAAACTTTGATATGAAAATTATACAGACTTTGAAGCATAAAAAGTCCAAAAATGATGGCAGCATGACTACTTGAACAAAGTCGAATGAGACCCACCCAAGGTACATCGCAGCTGAGTTTGAAGAAGTTGAAAATGTGAATTAGCATTATAATGCCTATTGACTTACATAGTAATCAATCCTAAAGGTGCATTTATGGTTACTTACCCGAATTGAAAAATTCATTAAAAATCAGGAATCTCAGCATGGCCGCCTAGTGAACAATTTGTCTGACTACTCAACAAGGATCATATCTTACAAGTTTCAGCTTAATCTGAGTGATGGTTCTGGAGAAGAAATCGATATAGTGAAACCACACAAGCAATCATAAAAAAATAGAAAAACATTGCAGTGCCAGCTCGTCAACATATTCAGAACTAAGGGGTACCTAGGAGTGTACCTGTTTGGTATCAAAGCAATTGGTTGAGCGGTTTCAGAGAGGAAGATTTTTTAAGATTTGTCCGAAACAGGACAAGAAATTTATAAGCAAAATCCAAAAATCACTGGAGCATGACCATTTGAATAAACTTGTAGACACCCACCAAGGCACATTGCCACCATGTTTGAAGTCAATCTGGCAGACAGTTTCAGAGAAGTCGAACATGTGAATTAGCATTAGACTGCTCATTTGCATTAAATTGTAATTAATAGCAAAGGTGCATTTACCGATACGCACCCCAATTTAAAAAAAAATCGTTTAAAATCAGGAATCCCCAGTAGTGCTACATAGTGTTCAATTTTGCTTGACCTTTGCATAAGAAACATATTCACGAAGTGTCAGCTAAATCTGAATGATGGTTTGGGAGAAGTCGCAAATAGCAAAAACACACAAAAATCATGACATTTACAGCGCTATTTGGTGAAGAAATTAAGAACTAAGGGTCCCCAGGAGTGCCCCTGTGTGATATCAAGGCAATTGGGTAGGCGGATATGGAGACGATTTTTTAAGATCCTCCCCTCCCAAAAAAAAACAACCTCACCATTCATAAAAATAAAAAAAAAGAAAAAAAAATTCTGAAGCGTGACCATTTGAACACACTTGGTAGAAACCTGCCTAAGGTGTGTCTCCATTGGCCAAAATTGAACACCCGATCGAGACACAGCTGAAATTTTGATGAAAATAATGGTTAAAAATGTGATTGTTTAACATTAATGCAGAGCGCATTACTGAACACCATTAATATTATCTTTAAATGGTAAAGTTGATATTTCCATTTTTGAACATTTACCCCCCCCCCCCATAATAAAACTTTTAGGTACTGTCATAAGCTGGAATTGTTAGAAAAGCGACGGTTTTGATGATGATGATGATGATGATGATGATGATGATGATGATGATGATGATGATGATGATGATGATGATGATGATGATGATGATGATGATGATGATGAAGAAGAAGTCATAAGTAATATACATGTACATTTCCGCCATTAAAATGCCATCCTAATTTCCTTGAATTTTTTTTTCAGTTTTGCATTACACTTTATTCTGATAAAATTAATTTTGAGGAAAGGTAAAGAGAAAGGAAGCCTTTCATTTGTCAAGTTACAACGTGTACATTTACTGTTAGATAATCGCCAACAATGAAGATAATAATTGACTGTAAAATATCCTCATCTGGCCAAAAATGTTATCTCATGCTCTACAAATATCCAACATTGATGATGAATTGTCTAAGTAATCGTTTGCCATATCGTTAAATCATTTACACAGTCGTGCGATAATCAAGTCATATGGCATTCGACGGTAATATCACATGCCAGACGTGTTCAGTATTACTGAATGTTAAGCCACCCTAGTTCTCCTAACATTGCACGTACTGGAGGAATTTCCTTGGTTGTAGCTTTTGCAATGGAATATTGAAGTGAATTCATTTTGAAAATGACTTGCTGTGAGAGACAAAAACTAGGCAAAGTTTATTGTCTTTCATACGTAGCTGTAGAACACATGATGACCTTTCCTCTGCATATTTTGGATCGAACCTATACCCCTTGTTCAATAAGCAAAGAGAAAATAGCTATGATATTAATAAATATTGAAATCTGAACCAAATGGTGTAAGGTAAACTAACAGAAAATATTAGGATTCCCAGAACCTGTGCAGTGTTTGTCACGTTCTGCTTTCTGAAAGATTCGATTTCACATCAGATATATTGAACCTTTCCCACGCAAAGTAGGTGATACACTGGTGGAGGTATGTATGTATTGGACAACATTCTAACAAAATGCATGATTTTTTTAGGAACGGTTTTCCCAGATGTCGAATTTTCTATGTTAGTCTATGCAACATTCAGCCAAGAAATCAATCAGTTAAGTAATCACTTACTGCAGCACTCTCCTCGGTTTAATACTCGCACAGAGTCAATAGCATATATTCCTTGCAGATCGACGGCCCACCAAGGATCTGGCTGGAATTCTAGCGTTTGCGAGCAACCACTCCAAAGTAGACGTGTGTCCAGATTACCATCTACAGCACGCTCGGCCACGAATGCTAAGTGTGTAGTTTTCTGGTATGCGGCCTTACCTTTTGCAAGGTTAAATGGTTTGCCTGTGGGGACAGAAAATGAAATCACGTGACACAACTACACCAGTCTGATGGTTGGATCTAACTATCAGTGTATTGAGTACTAATACAGACTTTGAATGAGAAATTTGAGGGGTATCATAGTGATAAGAGTGTCCAACCAAATGGCATCATCGCTAATGTGAGAGGGGATGAGCACCCCCAAAACGTATGTACTATATATGTCTATCTGTCCATCTTTAAGACTATGTGATCACTATTTCATTATATAATTTCAGCTAAACTAAACCTTTTTTAATTAGAATAGATCTTTACAACAACTATCCCTCCTAAGTGAATGGTCCATACCAAGGGAAGGTTTTTGTATAGGGCTTTGCTTTTGTAATTGCTTTTCAGTTGCAATTCCCATAAAATGATATTCCTTGAACTTACGATTTTGCTAGGTCTTTAAAGATTGAAACTGATCAGAATGGCATACAGGCGTCTTTTGGTCCGCTTCACAACATAGAAGGTTTATCACAGTTTTGGTTGTGTCTGCTCTCTATCTACAATTCTGTACATATACTGGTGCATTTAGTACCTTTAAACTGAAAAGTGTTACTCATTCAAGCTGAAAAAGACTGTTACTTCTCTCTTGAAATCCGTTAATTATTGCAAAATCTTGGTCGATCCATTGGATCGGGATCATGAAAATGCAAAGGCTATAAATTCAAAGACCCGTCTTAATGTACAGGGCATATACTAAAATATGAAACGATGTTTACTTATTTCTAAATGAGATTTTCCATTCATTATCAATGTTATTAAAACCAAAATTAAACAAGTTTTGTTCAATTTAACTGTTTTGCACCTAATTTGATTTGATGAAATATTTTTTAAATGTTGTGACTTTCCCCGATACACAAAAGAAACATACAATACACACAGCAACACATTTCACTCCTGACCTGAGACCGGCAGTCACCCATAAAAGGCAAAAGAAAAGTAATTTGGCAAACTTAAGCAATATTTATGACAATGTGATCATACGTGTTGGGCTATTAGTTTCCATTGTGTTGAGACTGGTGATAGTCTGGCCAAAATGCAGAGCCATTAATTCAATAAAACGAGGAGAGCATACCTTTGACGCAGGCCAATAAGAATGCTAGTTTAAGGAATTTGTACTCTACGGGGTAAATTAAGCTACTATATGTTCTTTGCTACGAGAGAAAAGATATTTTGACGCTGATATCAGTATATGACCTACACAGGACTACCATTAACAGTAGGCAAAGACAGATTAATAAAACTTTGTAATGGTTGCGGAAGTATGCGCTTGTCCGTTTCTAGAAACCAGGCCAGTTGTCCGAATTTTTATATCGGCTGTCTTCTAGGTCAGCTAGGTTTTTAAGATTGTCCATCATTTATTCACGTATGCATTTTCATTTTCCTCTCCTAAACTTTGGCCAGATCATATTTCTAAGTGTTATGCTTATTCATAGGGTGCTCGAGCACTGAACTGGTCCAAATCGTCACGTTTCAGGGATTCTTTTATCATTATGATTGCTTCATTCTTTTAAGTGAAAGGCTTCAAAAATGCAGTCTTAACCCACTTGGCTAATTGAGTCAAAATTACATAGGTACATGCTACATTTTAATTTGTTCATCGGGTGGCATTCCTTGCGATGATTTACATTTCAATTGCTCATTAATGGTAGGACTGACATTTCGTTAGTTTTAATGAATTGTTAAAGTATCGCTTGTTACTGATCGACATGAGCAGAACATACCCTGGTTACCGTGACAATACCAGTGCACATGCATTTACATGTAATTTGTTTTAAATCATTTGAGCAAATCCACTGAGAAATATGTGGTGATGTACCGATGGCACATACATGTCAAAAATGGTAATATTGCATTGATTAATATATTTTTTATCCACATCGTTCATTTTGGTGGAAACCTTAAAAAAGATTTTCTTCAAAAGTGCTTAACCAACTGCTTTAAATTCCATAGGACCAGTCCTGAATATCCCTACACCTTGATTATTTACCCAGTGATGCTGCCGCAGACATTTAAGAAGAAATTGTGTGTTCTTGTAGTTGGGCGTCTTCCTCTTAATCTTCACAGTATTCTCTTCACACTTGGTCGGAATATACCTTAAGGCTAGCCCAGCATATGGTGTTCACTATGTTTGTAACGATTTTTTGAATTTATGTAATGATTGATTAGGTGAAATGCTAGCCTTGGTAATAAAGGAATACCGGTGTGGTGGTATTTTGGCGTAATTTTCTCCAAACCGATAACCCACACTATTTGAAACTTGATGGGGATATGCCTTGAGCAGATCTTCCCACTAGGTCAAGAATATAGTTTGTATATGTCCATAAACTACAAGCTGAAAGTGACACTTTGACTTTTCCAGCAAAGTTCTTTGCAAATGCTTATCTTATAACATTGAGTGCAAACCAAGCATGGTCTAATAATTTGTGAAGAAAGCCAGGTATGGGGAAAGCCAAAAGGTTCAAACCACAGTCTGAAGAGTTTGGCTGCTGTCGGGGGGGGGGGGGGTGTCTGCTGGTGACGTTATCACAGCCCTTGATAAATGTTCCATATATTTTTATCTGATAATCAGAAAGAATTGGCCGTCCAAATTTTGGCAGCAAACTACACAACTTTCCTTAGATTTCGGCGTGCTTACAACGCCATGGCACGGTGAGTCTAATGTAATCATAGACGTGTTATCTGTATAATGCATCGATGGTACAATTAACCATATGATGCTTCGTTACTCAGGAAGGCACCATTTTTGTCCAACTGGAATTATCGACAATATCGAGATGTCACTATACTAGGCTTTCTCTCTTTTAAGTTCCGCAGAGAAGCGGGAGAAGGTGCCAGCACTGAAAAGTTTGTTGATGATAGCCACCGGCCACTTTTGGGCTTAATGGATGGGCAAACCAATATTCTCAATTAAAGGGGTTGTCATGACATCACCGACAGATTTTTTCCTCAAGACAGACGATGCCCTCTTTCAGAACCTCTCAGCTCTGCCCAGAACTCATCATCTGCCATCAGATCAGATTCCCATAACGCTTCAGGTGATTTCCTTTATTCAATCAAGTGATTCTTTTCATAATAGGGAAATAAAATGGAGCCTGATTACGCAAAATGTTGAATAAAAATAGTGAAAATTAAATTTCAAAAAATAAAAATAAAAATCAGGGAAAAAAATCATTGATACCTGATAGAGAAAATCAAAAGTAGGTGACCCAAGGTGACCTTGCGTGAAATATGAAAGCAATTAACCAAGTCGGTCAGGAGACAAAATTCATTTCAATTGAAACACCAACAACAAAAAAAAAAAAAAAAAAAAAAGGAAAGATATGAACGATTAAATATTTTTCAAAATAGAGAGACCTATTGCATCATATTCTACACAAATTTGGCAGAGGCACATATAATATGGGGAATATGTATTTGTGTGAAGTCAAAGAATTCCACACACATCATTTAATGATATTGTAACACATGCACTGTGCTGCTATAAATGTACAGCTGTAGCACTTACCCATGTGGTCCTAAAGTCTGATATCCAACATTGTCACCAAAAAACAACATATCCATATCACATATCACATCCGAATGTAATCGATCTTCACACTTTCTAACTACAAAAGTAATGCTAAGATACAAGTATTGGAGAGAAAGTTAAAACCTACATCATTTATCTAGGTCTGAAATATACATATATGTATATATATATATATATATATATATATATATATATATATATATATATATATATATATATATATATTATGTTCGGAACGAACCTGCAACCTGGCACCAGTCGCGTAGCTGAAGTGGAAAACACACATATCCACTTTACCAACTTCCCATTCTTAAATAAGAATGGTTCAAAGGAGGCAGCTATGTTCGAGTGCCGTATCAACACGGTTATGCAGTACATGTACGGAGTTGGCATTTATATCCAGAATCAGAAATATGTATGTATATTTAGTCTGTGCGTGTGTGTGCATCAGGGTTCATACAGTTGTAGACCATACATGCATATTTTGTGAATACATCACTCTGGCCCATAAATATGATCTAGTGACCTAATTTTGGTACTCGACATACCCATAGGTACTTATGGGTATGTTTGAAGTTTTACGAAGGTACGCAAAGTTGGAAAGAAGTCGTAAAATGACCTTGTCATTGACATAATCGGACCTATTTATATGTAAATGTAGGGTAAACAATGTAGTTCATACACTTATTTGGTTTGATGTGGATTGAAGCTGTCCTCTTGGTGACAATTGTAAAATCTATTTTATGTTATTCATTAACTGTTATTTTCCTTCTTCTTCTTCTTCTTCTTCTTCTTCTTCTTCTTCTTCTTCTTCTTCTTCTTTTTTCTTCTTCTTCTTCTTCTTCTTCTTCTTCTTCTTCTTCTTCTTCCTCTGCTTCCTGATCTTCTCCTTTTGGTTTTCGTTTTCTTCACTTTTTTTCTTTTTTTTCTTTTTGTTAAAAATAAAAAATACACGATAAAGCCACGACATAGTGAACACTTGCAATAAATTTTATTAGGAATTTAAGAAATCTTTGAGAATAAATGACGTTCATGTTAACTGAAGTAGTGCCCTGGGTTTTATCATTAAACAGGGCTGTACCTGCATATTTACAGGCAGGTTCCTGTATTACACATGGAAATGAATGCTCCTGTTGTCAGTTTAGGAAAGAGGGTGTACAATTAACTGTTAAATAATGTCTTCCGAGAAAAACTATTTTTAAGAGCCAAATCAACTTTTAGAAGGATGTTCAGCGGCCAATCACCAAGCATGTTTTGTACTGCTTAATTCTTGCAAGTGTCGTATTACAGAGGAATCAGGGTCAGAATATTAAACGGTTTCAAAGTAATAGCTACCCAATGTCTTAGCTTTTGTCACCATAGCATTGAAAATGTAAATTTGTAGTAACAGTGCTTTTAAAACTTTCCTGTATAAAAACTCACATCTGTCCTTGGTAAATCCCAGTTTATTTGCAATGTCCTTTGCTGAGTCAATGGTGTATGTGCTTTGTTTCTGGTCGGACATTAAATGGATGGACACGTTGTTGGTAGAAGCATAAGAGTCCGAAGTCCCTTAAAAACAATTACATGGTAATTGTAATTTAACGTTTCGTATACTTTGAGTGACCGTGGAGCTTTTGAAACCATGGTTATCCTTTGATATTCTGAGGGAGTGAAATGTTACTCTGTACTTATATATAAATAAGGGCTGTTTTGCTCATTATACGTTTAATACATAAACATATTAAATATACGTCTCTATTATCAGCATATGGCTATACAATAATGTAAACTACATATTTTACAACTGTATCCAATGTTATCTGCACATTACTCTGTGACAGACGTGTTTATATACATATGTATGTTAACAAATATGCATATAACTGATCATATATATGACATAACCCATTTCAATTTCTGTATAAGGACACACATCGACACATGTCTACCCTTACCGTTTCTTGCCAAAATTACTGCTAAGGAGTATTCTCTACACACGTATATGGAACTAAACTTTAGCATCACATGACACGGTATTTCGTTAGTGTGATTGAGATAATGGACATGAGTGTGCATTTCTTCTTCACCACAACCTCCTTTTACGTAAGGAATTGCACCATATTCAAAAAACTGGATGCCTAAAACATCTCCTTCTCTAACGTCACATTGGGAGAAACGTGTTGCATTTATGTGATGTATTCTGGTCTCATTGAATGACATTTTTTTGGTCCTGCAAACTAAGAAAAACATCTTTTTTGTTTTGCTTGTTACAGCTCTCCAGATTTGAAGTGATACGTTTCTTCTATCCATAGCGTAAATCGTCCACCCAATAATCCGTCCACTGACAGGTACACCTCGCTCAGGATTAGGAATTACAATTGTGTACTGTCTTGCATCAGTTGCTCCATTTGATATGACAGGATTGCCAAATGTGACATTTTCTAAAATATAAAAATGGAATATATTGTATGTGAATTCTGCAGTTGGCAATTTACATACAAGAAATGCTTTGACACTGGTGCAGAACACTCCCCGTTTATCGTATAAACCTGCCTTCGGCGTCAATTGTTTATACTTATATTAGCACGCACATTCAACACTTTGTTGGTCATTTGCTTAGAAAGATTGCTGACGAGTATAGCAACTGAATGAATTGTAACGACCTTCTTCCCATGACAAAAACGGAGATGGCTTGAAGATGGAAAAGATCATCAACTTGGAAACCTGGCTGCATGAAAGATGCACGGACCTTTTCAGCAGTGATGAAGACCCGGAGACATAGCACTCAGCTGGACATCAAGGTTATTATATATGCATTATTACATAAAGAAATAGAAACCACACTTAGGAAAAAAAATTCATCTGAAAGCCAGCTGTGAAGCTAAGCCAAGTTTGAAAAAAAAATGATGGCACGTTACAACGTGGTGCAATAGTTTAACCATCTATGTCAAATAGTTTTTTTTCTCTGCATAACTGTTAAGGCAATATCCATAAAGCTCAAATGTGTCATACATTTATGCCGCTAAAATGGAAACAGAATTTTGTGAAACATGTATATACATATATATATATATATATATATATATGTATACCATATCACGATTTTCAAGAAAACCCTCTCCAACTGTCACAAGCTGTGTTATAGAGTAACTACTCAGTCCAGTAGGTGTTTGCATTACGTGGAAGTGTTGTAGCATACCGAAAATATCAGCACGGCATGGATGATTATGCATGAACTGGTAATAAAGGATAAAATTGCAAACCGTTTTTAATAAATACGTCTATAGCACAAATGCAGGTAGATATAGTTACGCTCACCATTTTTCTCCATCAAGATGTAGAATGGAGGATTGGAGCACGCTCCCCACCCATTGAATGAAACGAACTGTCCCTTGGATCTCACGGGTATCTCATCATATCTCAGCAAACGCTGACCATGTAATTGTCCTTTTTGGCACATTGTGGGTGTCCTTGGAATTGGGGTGCCTTGAATGTAACGAAACCCTATAACATCTCCTTTCTTTACATACACGTCCGAGTCTACCACAAACGTATGCTGGCCCTTGCATCGATATTGTAAGGATTTGGTTGTATGTACCAGCATAAATTTCCCATTTCTTGTTAGTCTGATGGGTCTCCATATCTGAAATGATACTGGCAGGCTACTCTTGGTCCAAAATATCCACTTCAACAGTTTTCCACTGGATGGGGACCTCACGGACGGCCTGGGAATAAAATACGAATTGCTGCCAGACGCAGCTGATGCACCATCCGGGACAAGCTCACCAAATGCAAGAATTTTTCCTGAATAAGAACAGAATTTGTCATGCTGCATTAACTCCATGGCGTTATTGTTAGCAGTTGGTGTGAATTATTTTGCAATCACATTTTGTAAATATGTTTAATATATGAAAGCATGCATGACATTTTGACAGCCAATATCGTATCTAATCCTAAAAGTTCCTGCATGGCAAATAAATAAACAATGCCTGAATGGTAAATTAAGTTGCTTACCTTAACTGTGAGAATGTTTTAACTGTATGTCATGCACAGTTTGGGTTAAACAAAAAGGAAGGACTTTAAACAGATAACAATACATGAAAGAGTTCTAAAGAGAAGCAGCAAGATGCTAAGGTACACAAAAGAATTTTTATATCAATTTCCTGTAAAGAATGTTTAATGATGCCAAATAAACCAGAAGCAAGCAAACCTGTCCATGCCATTTTCGACTTCTTAGCTCTGTCCAGCAGCATCCATTAGCAGAATGTAAATGGACTGCTGCTTTTTCAAGACTCGGGGTCAACAGGTAATGATTAGGAAGGCATTAAAGCCATATCGTTTCCATTCATTGTAGTTCCCAGGAAACTACATTTGGGAAGATGAGATAAATTCGTTTCATTCTTCATAAAATTAACCCAGGCAAATACATATATCTATATAAATACAAGCTTAAGATGTATTAAATATGGCATTATTTCAGCAAAATATATCTTACTGCACATTGGTACTCGGCAGTAGTCCCATCTACGGAGAGGATCATTAGTGTAGCACCACGGTCCCTCTGTCATTTGAAATGGTATAGGATTACGACAATAGTTTTTCGAATCCGTCAGTGTCCTGTCTGGAAACTGGCTGGGTTTGCAACAGTCTGGAATATGTGGAAAATTCCTGTTCCACCTTTGACATGGCTGGCCGTATTTTGTTACATTGATTTTTCCCACATAATCTGCACCTGATTTCGTCGTCTTACAATCTAAATTACAAAAGAAATGTGCACAGTGACGACGTGTCCTGCTCTCAAATGCAATCGAGTAATGAATTTGTTTGTTGGACATAAACTGAAAGTACAACTCTATAAATTAAAGAGTAATGTTTTTATGGTATGAAAAGGGTTATTTGACAAATTTACTTGACCACCTAATCCCCAGGTTTGGCAGCTCCTATCAGCAGTCCAAGTGTGGTTAATGGTTGAGAAAAAATATGGCAAAATCAGATAAACACCGGACTTTTACACATGACTTTTAGAATCCCCGATAAAGCTCTTATACAGCTTCCCAGAACTATTTTTCTTTTCCTTTATGTCAAAGAAGTAAATATTTTCTAAAGTACTCCTTATATTCGCGAAACAATCCTGGAGGAAATAGAAACCACTTAGTCTCCTTGAAACCTAACACTTGAGAAGACACGCCTCCATTCTTATGCTGCCATTGTCGAGTTAAGAAAAAATGCTCGAAGTGGCATTTTTGTTATTCATATTGTTCTCTGTATTGCCAATGGCTCTCTATAAATCCCACACGCACCACAATTAAATACAGGCTTCTTGCACCAGTTCGTTCATTATCTCATTTTCAGGACATTTCATGCTTATGGGAATGCTCAGGCATACACCTAGCTATTTTGCTCATGCCACATAACATTATCTATGGCAGCAATATTTTTTCCACAAACTAATGTTCACAGCAGCTTATATTAAATCAATAGAATGGTCTCTTGTTCCCAGCAGCAGATATTATTGTTCTGGTCGAAATATATATATTTCACTTACCTTCACTTTTAATTTTTTGTATGCAAGAACATAGACTAAGCAAAATCACAAATGCGTCCATGGGTTCATGCGGGAAATACAACTCATTGCTTAGGAGCTAAATAAAGGAGAAAATTCTGTCGTCATTTGATGGAATTTGTAACTTAACTTAAATATTTCAGTCTTTCATTTTTTTAAAATTCTACATAAATGCACTGCAGAATTGTTCGACATTTTATCGAAATATAATCGGAGTACATGTAATTAGTAGGAAATTGTAACTATGTGTATATTTTCGACGATGTTATGGACATCAAACTTTAAATTGGTAATGTGTGTTCGTAAGTCCACTATTGCACAAAAAAGCAGTACATATGTTGGAATATTGTTGAAATCAAATGTTGGAATCCTTGAGGTTTTGTTTGTTGAGCTTTAACAAATTTGCAAAGCATATGACGATGCCAAAAATTCTGTTCTTATTATTTGTTAAAGTTTTTTTAATACAAATTAATTTTCTCTTCTAAAGAAATACTCAAACAAATACTGTACTATGGTATGCAGGGTCACTTGGAAGCACACAATTCCTATTTTTTGAACCAGGTGACCCTGCAAAAACCTTTTATATATGGTGAACATTTGCACGTTAAAGATATCTTAGACTTTTGTGGGAGGGCGGAACATGTTTCTTTTTTAATTTTGTCAAGACCAAGACGATTTAACATAATGCGTGCCTTAAAAATGATATGTTTACTTTAATAAAAATATGGGATATGAAACGTTAAGACTATGTATTATGAACAGCTAGTGTAGCAATACAGTTCATCTGTTGCAATTTTGTGAGAAGCATTGTACAAAATCTTTGCTTTTTCACATGGGTGCTCCCAAGGAAGACGTTCGGGTCACGTATTTTTTCATTTCGGCCAAGTGGTGCCACGACAGGGTTTTTTGTTTTGTTTTGTTTTGTTTTTTTCAGACGAACTTTACTTTTGCAAAGCTAACTTTTCAAACTGCACTAGAACTAGAATGACAATCCGGAATTGTATGCATGTCACCATGTTCATTTCTGAAAACATTGTGACCCGAACCTCTTCAAACTTGGTGAAGATACAGCTTGTGTGTACGTTTTCATGGACATTGACTTCTCCTAAACCAGTGTCTTGATTGGAATCTGATAATCATATCTTGCCTTGTTCTCCAACAAATGGTTTACTAGGTACTGTTTCTGTCATCGACATCTACTTTCTGCTTGTAGACTAATGTTCCATTGAACAAAACATGGTCACGCATGTGATTCATAAATGCCATGAAAACTCTCAAGGAACTTAGGTGTTTATTGGAATTGTGGAGTAGAATCGAGCGAGTTTCAAACTGAAAGTACACAAAGAAAGTGAACATAAGTACTAATATGAAAAACACTGATGCAGCCATTACTGTCCGTTCGGAAACAAACGTAAGATACATATGTCATTAAGTTCAAAAAGTTGAATGAACAGTTTACATCAGTGACAGGTATATGTGAATAAGCCAACATACCAGTATCCTGCCCCAGGTTGCTTTGGTAGTCCGACTGAAAGTCCAATTTCAACGCGAATGGTATTACCGCATGTCGGGCACTGCCTGACATAGCTGCGATGCCCAATATTCACATTTCAAACAAAATAGGTTCATGAGGTGGAAATTGTATTGACCTTATCCGACCACTCAAACATTCCACACTCTGTCACCATGGGGAACAATTTTCGTGAACATTACAGCTTTATAGTCTTTCTTCAACAGGGCATATTACAGCAATATTTTTGACATAACATCCTTCACTTGAATCCGGGACGCCATTATAGTCCTTAGGACTGTCATTTGCATTCCGTGATTTGTAACGTAATTCCACACATCTGATTCTGCCATCCTTAGCTAAAGGAATGTCTCGTCCGATATCACTAGTTTCCAGTTTCCTGTGACTAGATTTAAGTCACGTATTAGGCTAAAGTCTCCAATTTTGACCACGCATTTCGTGACGCCACTTCCAGTGACGTACGATTAATGTGGGAAAGTAATCCTTCATCCACTTGGACCAGAATGCGTCGACAGTTGACCAAATATTTCTCAGGCGCACAAGGTCATAGACACCTGGGTAAGTGAATGAAATGGACCACTTGGAATACGAAAAGTTTTACAGCTAAGCAAAATTCGATATATATTAAATTAGGACAGAGGTATGATACATGGTCGAGAAAGTTCGGATGGCGGCCAATAGTATATGTCTGGATAAGTTCTAAATTCGCCTAAAGGTGGTGCTGCCATCCCTATTCATGGTTGACCGCCCACATCTTGTGGTCACTTTCCATAACCCTCACTTTTTCTCCATAGATTAACATGGGGAATAAGGTAATAAAAGTTTAACCTTTCTATACATTGCAAAATAAGCATTAGATTTTCATTTTATCACACCAGGGTGTATTTGAAAGATAATAATATGTACTTCAGGTAGATTAGAAGATAATAAGTCCAAACATCGTTCTCAAATGCAGTGTAAAAATTTCAGGTTCACTGTACTTTAATGCGCTTTGCTGACCCACATGGCCCCAAATGGCATGGGTTGCTAGGTGTCGCTAACGCGCATCATGGGAACAAAAGGCTGTGTCACAAGAAATTAAACCAGCCCAGATCGTCCCCATTGGATCTTCAATTGACAAATCTGCTACCTCCAAAAATACAATGTGCAACTTTGTAATCAGCATGCCAGGGTATTCACAAACGCCAGACTGAATATATCGCTTGATGCTCTTTATGAGAGCTTTAGAACACCTGTTTTGCCATGGAGCCCCAGGTGACCTGTAAGTCCAGGTGATACCGTGCTTATCGCCATATTCCTTCAGCCATTTTGCACCCAATCCGAGAACAACCTTCATTAGATGCTTGTGTGCTGCGACTATTTAACTACTACAATCAGAATGGTGTGATGCTGGACTTCCTTTGATGACCAAAAACACGACGAAAACACTATAGGATTGCATACGTATCTTACCCTTATATAACGTTGATGGAAACGGCCCGAGTCGACAGACATGTAGAAATGACCTTTTAGCCTTTCTCGTATGTATTTCCAACATTGCTACGAGCTATTCTACCTGGAAAACGTAACAAGAAGGGACCAAATATATCCATAACTGTATGCTCAAATGGGACAGGTGTTTGCACTCTCTCACTGGGGCCAATGGTACCATGATATGTTTGTTGCCCAGACAATTCTGTCGTCGACAAGTGATGCACTTGTAGCAAACAGATTTGGCATGGCCTTGTAGGCCAATAATATAATATTTACCTTGAACTTTAGATGCTGTGGTGGAAACGCCATGGTGGACTGCGTTGTGAATGTACTCGACATAGAGGCGAGAAAAGGGATGCTCTCGAGGTAACAATATCGGACACTAAGATTCAGTCTATTGGGTACGACCATGTACTCTCCAGATCCCATCCTGAACAAGAAATGGCGAAAGTCGCAAATATTACCGTTGGATTGATTCTGCATCAAGCTGCGATTGAGTGTCTTTTACCCAGAATTTTATGGCATCATCACGCTCTGCACTTGTCACCCCATACTTGCGTCCCATTGGATTCAATTCACCAAACTTTGGATCCCAGTTCAGTAGCACCAGAAAACGAGCTAATGTACCGGTTAGCCTGTCATAGTCACTGAAACACTTGGTGTTAATGTATTCTGCAATTGTCTATGATTTTGATTTGGGACTGAAGTGACTAGCATTTAGTACTCGTGTTTCATGACTCAGAGCCTGCAGTACTTTGTCTCTAGTTTTGGGCAGTTTTTTGTCATAGCTTTGATGGATAGTCCAATCTTTAATTTCAGTATAGAGGAACTCTGGGCCTTTTGCCATATGCTGTCTTGTTGTAAATCATTAGGTCATGTTCCGCTGGCGATCCAGTCTGCAATATTCAAATTACCTAAAATCCAGCCCTTGGTCAGCGGTTGTGTGTTTTTGAATTTTGCCTACGCGATTGGCGACAAAAGTATTAAAAACCATGATTCTAAAACCTAGCATGCACAATCTTGCTGTCAGGGATGATTATGACATGTTCGACCTAAAGACGAGAACCGTTGATGATGCTCAACACAACTCCTTGTAATTCACCTCGCACTATTGTCAGTACATTTCCAGATTTAATTGTCCATAAACGAAAATTAGCTGCTATCAAGCGGCAGTCGTATTCACCAGTGGTGGTTTTCCAACGAGCATATGCACAGCAATCAAATGCATCCATCGACGAATATGGAAACATGTTTAACCCTGGATCGCCGATTGCCCTGGGTGGTTGGATACAACGTGGAAATTTTAGATCTGCCAAATGAAACATTTGTGCAAAAGATTGACGCCATGCTTTGTCCAGGTCATATGGAATCAGTCGGTCCCATTTTGAATTACTCGATGCTGATTTTTCACTTGTGCTGTTACTTCTTTTCCACAAACTTGCCATCAGAATCTTGGCGCGAATGATGGATGGATTTAACAGACCACACGGATCATACATTCCATGGATTTGGGACCAGATCATATGTGCTGTGAAATATGGAGGTTTATCCAGAATTATATCACCTGCTTGAAGAGCGGGTTCAGTATGAACTCTTTTGACACGCTTTAAACAGTTCAGATATATTCGAAGGCCAAGTGTATCATATGCAGGATTCCACCCTACACCTAAAACGGTCTCTTGTTCTTGACCTGGTGAACGTTCCTTGCATGTATCTCTGCCAATTGTCCACTGTTAAATCTCAAAACTGCCTTCTTGAGAACATAATCAGGATCGTGAGTCAGATCGGTGGCTCCTTCGACGTTTTCGCATGACCTCAGCGTCTTACTTAGATTTTTGGCGAGATATGCGACCTCAGCGTCTTACTTAGATTTTTGGCGAGATATGCGACCTATGGGAACTCATTTGCTGCATTTCCGCTGTCTTTTTCATGGCAACTGTCGCTATTGATCCAGCAGGTTTATCACCAAAGCCATTCACCAACACCATATACTCACCAGGAACGCACCAGGTATTCATATCCTGCCATAAGAAAGGATGAACATGGTGCTCCAACTTTGTTGTGCAAACAGAGTAATACATTTTACGAACGTCACCAAGTACCGACACTTAAAAATCTAGAAACCTTGTTAAAAGCCCGAGCAGATTGTTAATCAAGTTTGGTCCTGTGGTCTAATAATCACTGATAACATGGGCCTAAAAATCATGGATTTTTCAAATACCAATCTAATCAGTGTGCTTGAACTGTTCTGCTTAAAATCATCATGATGGGAAAGGTGATAAACAGGTACCGTGTACGCCATGTCTTCCTCTGTAAGCTTTCGAGCAACACCACGATTTCGCATACCTGTTTTTCGATCAGCATAGGCCTTGGCATTCTCAGAGCACTTAACTAGCCGTCGCCCAGTTGCGTAAAGTCGGACATAGGCTGCAGGATAATTACTGGGTAACAAGTACGGGTCTTTGATCCATTGATATCTTGTTATCCACCCATTGCCACCATGAGTCAATCCATCTTCAATAAGTTAAAGATCTCTTTCTTCCACAAGTGTCTGCTGGCCACTTCCGGGAGCACAGCGGCCTGAACGACATCTTCCGCATTTTGGTGTACACTCGACGCCATTGCATCTGTGCTACAAAAGTCAGATATGGTTTCTCTTTTAATGACGTTGCACTTCACATGTACATGATTATGATATGCGGTCACAAAAGAGGGATATGTCCCTCACAGTACGTCTCAAAATTCACAACGATCCAATTTCAAACCATCGTGCCTTTCATGCGTGGTTGAATGGATACTGGCGATATCAGCTCAAATCAGCATGTGTACATGGCCCAGCTGCCTTTTAATATCTTCTGGTGGTAAGTTGAATAAGGGTGCTGCTTCACTCACGTCAACATCATCAAAATCCGTTGACAACTCAGGTTTTCTATTTGCTTTCACCTTCACAACTGGGTGACTATCTTGATCAAACAGTGGTACTTCATAGCAATGTGTAGCTATTTCTTTCTTCTCGTACTTTCTCCAGCGACAACCGCGAAGATCCAATTTGATTCAAGCCAAGTTTTTAGTACAAATTTCTTCAATTAATGTCACTCTTGAACCACTGTCATATAGAATATTTATACGTGGGCGTTCTAGTACATTTACCGTAGCTGTTACAATAGGCAACAACGCTGAATTGGGTTTTTCAGCACAGTTGAAATATATGTGGCTTATGTCCTTAGCTCCATAGACATCTAATTTGGCAGGAACATCATGTAGGCTAGTATGATGTGGTTTGAAACAGCCATTGTCACCTCATGCATTAGTAGCACTACAGTCCTTTTAAACATATTCTCAACGTAGACACCGTGAACAAAGATTCAAATGTTTCATAAACTGCAGTTTGTCCTAATAAGTTTCTGGTTGTTAAGCTTTACAGTCATTGCGAGCATGACCATCTGATTAATGCCAATAGCAGCGGCTTTTTTTCAATGTGTCTGCAAGTGGAAAATTTCTCCAACGTGGGTTCATCGGCGTCCAGTTCTGATTTGTGTCTTTGTTTGGTACTTTTGCTGCACGCTTTGACTTTTTTCGTTGCCTTTTATTTGAAAGTCAAGCCCGTTTTGGTTTTTCTGCATTATTGTGTCTTGTTTAAGAAGGTTCCTGGAAGCACCGATAGGTGTAACTAGCGTACTCTGCTGCACATGCTTCTTTACATACAAAAATTAACCGAACTTTCTAACTCACCATTATGTGGTAGTTGATTTTCAATCACGAGGCGACTCCAACGACGTTTTAGATCAACAGGAAAACGTTGTTCAATTAGACTGCAAGACAGTGTTCGTATTTGATATATCAGCTTCTAAGTCTATACTTTTAAGATCTGAATAGCTTAATTCTATCAGACCCTAAATGCTATCAACTTTCCATCTTCTCCTTCATTGATTGGTAGAAAGGAGCGAATTTCGTTTTGAATGGCATTTGAATTTTACCTGGGTCGCCAGACTTAGCGTGAAGTACACCAAAAGGATTATCAAGGTCGTCTTTGCACGTTCCGACCAGTTCTGTTGCTTTCTGTGCCAAAGATTATGCAGCATTAGTAATTATATTTCCCTGTCATATTGCTATGCAATGTACTTCACAAAATCTTATTTGAATCTAGGATACAAGCGTATATTGTCATCATACTTGTCAAATTTTTGCTTTTGCAGCTTAATGTCACAATGACTTTTGTTGGTTGAGTGTGAAGATACGCCAACAGAGGGGGCAACGTTACCAGTTATTTTACTGGCCAGTTTCTTCAATTCAACTGGTATGTTGAAATATTCATGAAGTAAAAAAAATTAAGTATCTATATGGTGGTCATCTGAGTCGTCTGATACAACAAGAAATACTGCCATTTGAGCATCCTCCAATGAGTTAGGACGTTTTACCACTCTCCTTGTATGTTCGCTAATGACCACAGAATCACGTGAAGATTCGTACATATATTACTTTGCGATTTTGACGGCTCTGGTAAAATTGAGGGCTTGACCCGGTCAGCTTTTCCTCAGGATCCCTGAGTCTGCAATGGCTCTGATGTCGCATTACACACCAGGAAATAGGTCAGAATTTCTGGTATTTAAAGAGCTGAACTAGCATGTAGTCAAGCTGCTATTTGCTCAAATTAGGTCATGGTGACACCAAAATCTAATCGGTTCATATTGTCAGTGGAGCCTGACTGAACCCGAACAACCGGACCCGAGCTTACCAGATTTCAGGATTGAAGCCCGGTTCGGGTTCGGTTATCACTTTCAATGTTGGCAATAAAGTTAAATAAAAAGGTCATTGAGGTTACTTTTCGTACTTGTATACACTTTAAACAATGCAACAGACGATACTTTGCAACTACACGTGTGACATGGGTTGCATTAATCGCCTTAAGTACATTTACAATAGTAATGCCCCTGTGCAAAAAAGCAAGAGTCATAAACCCCTGTCGAACGTTTCCAAGTTTGAATTGCATATACCGAACCCAAACCGTGCCCGGTTCGGGATCAGTAATGTGTACCGAGTACCGAGTACTCGTTTCGGTTTCAAAATGCATCCTCAGCCAGGCTCTACTTGCCAGGTAAGGTAAGCATATGCCGAATTTATGCAGAATACAAGCAGACATTCTGTAAATATCGCGGTAACGAGCATGCGCACGTCCGGATGGACAGACAACCCGAAAACAGACAGGGTCCCCCCTATGGGGTGGACCCTTTAAAATGACATATTCATAGGCAGAGTTGTGTACAGGCGACAAAACAAATATTCATAGCAGTTTTGTGTAGAGTGATAATAATACCGGTTTTTATTGCTCAGCATGTAAGACCAGGGACGGACACAGTGACAGCAGGTAATAAATCCTGTTTCTAAATGATCAATAGAATTCCGTTTTTCCTATTATCATAATTAGGCGCAACCTTGTGGTTAACTTTTAAAACAGATTGGACCTTCAGTATGATTTCCATGCGAGCAGATCCTTTAAGGCCAATTTAAAATATCTATTTCTACAAATATTTCAAGGTCAAACAAGGGTCTCCAATTGTTAGATAAATATATTAGCTAAATTTGCATGGAATTTGAAAACTATTTCATGACGTTTATGTTTCTGCCGTCGTGCTTTAGTCGCTACTTTGTCGTTTACTGCCATGACATATTGAAATGCGGTGGAAAAGTTGAAACACAAAATGCTTCTACATACGGATTTATTTTTCATTATTTTCATCTTGTTAAGCTCAAAACATTTTTACTTGATGGCCCAGTCAAGCATAGATATTTGTCCTTTGCCAGTGTTTTGTACATATATTTATACAAAATATTTTGTGCTTCCTGAGGGTGGCAGTACAACATAATAAAAAAGGTAAAACGGCCTGTAAAAGTATACATTTTACTTTGAGACTGTAGCCAATTCTCCTTACTCTTATAGAGCCTGAGACCCTCTTGTGCTTTCTATAATGCATGAAACATATTCAATTGTTTTAATGAAGTTTCTAGGCTTTCAAATGTTTATTCTAGTCATTAATTTTTGTTTAAGCTGTGCAAGATATAATTACAGGGTACAATTAAAACACAGTGAATACATGAGCTTTTCAAATTCGACTGGTCAATGATTTAAAGATTAAAACATGTACTACAAGAGATTAATAAACAAATAAAGTGGGTTCTAAATTGGCATTGCTACCATATACTTATATATAACAATTTGGATCCTTTTGGAGGGCATAAATATTTCAAGTTATGCCTATCACACCGTGAACATTTCTTTCCCAAGCAGAAAATGACATAACAAATACACAGTATAGCAGTATTCTTGCTCCAGCAGAAAATGATGTAACAAATGTAAACAAGCTCTGGGTAAAAAGAAACTACATGTGTTAAACAAAATGGTTTCTAACGATGCCATACAAGCCCGTTGACCATTGCTTTAATGTTGATGAAAGGCAGGATTATATATATTTTTTCCATTGTTTCCATCATTATCATGCTAAATCATGTCCTGTTCATACAAATTGTAGAGTATCCTTCATCTGACGTATAATCGTGTGTGCATAAACTAGGCTGTCTCTCTCCGAAACAATTCCGCCTACAGAAGAAACCAGTCGGTCATTGGGACAAGAAGCAGTGGTCTGAAACCTGATGTAGCAGAGAAAGGGATTTGCGCACCATTTGTATTTGTGTCTTTTTGTCCAGAACCATTTCCTAGTAGTCATTACCCTATTTCACAGTCTGAACCCTTTATTCTCCATAACTTAACCTGTCACAGTCTAACCTATATACATATACAAGTACTATTGTCCATATTGGTCACGTTCTTCAGTAGAATTTTGGTATAGGCTGTATTAGCCCAAATAAATTAAAGGGTTTTCAGCGGGTAACTACTCAGAACATGTTTCGGAGCCTATACCCGTGCATGTCTCTCTGAGTAGCGGCACCTTGTCTAACCTAAATAGTCAGCAAAGACAACCCACATAATTATGAATAAAAATGAACGTGCAAATGAAATTCTGCTTATAAATAAATGCAGAGCTGCATTGTGAAAGAAGAATACATGACAAACCATAGATAGTCACTACATTTCTACAGTACAGGTTCAGATAAGAACAATTTGATTTACCCCTGAACCAGTATGTACCTTTTCTAGCTGGATAGCTTGTCCTATTAAACCCCCTGCCAGTGTATAACTGAAGTAGAAACAAACTGGGGTATTATATTCAGTCCCAGTCATTATAAAATAAACAGTTGCAGCTAGACCACCTGTACAAAGCAAGGGAAAGCCTAACAAGTACTGCAACAATAGACATCCTGCACCAGAAATGTAAAACAAACTCCATGATGACACCTACTCCACACTTTGAAAGTATGCAAGCAATCAAGCTGTATTTCACTGAAAACCCTGAGTCAATGTTTCGACGTTATGTGTCAGGTTTGTGACAATTGAGAAAATGCTGGCAATTTTGATACATTTTTAAATAGTGAGTCAGTGTGCATTTAGGCATGTCAGAAAAAAATGAAAGTCATTTCATTTATGTCAAAAACACATTATCAAAACATAGATTTCCTAATACAATTTCAATTACAATTGGGCAAACGTGTAACCGGTGCTTGGTATCGATAGCCGGGGGGGGGGGGGGGGGGTCTAACCTGACAGACTAAGAGTTTTATACAGACTTTTAACTTACAGATTTAATAAATGGAGTATATATAAATAGACCTGAGGAAAAGTATAAAAGACATGCTGATGGAGGCCACTATATGGCCATAGTCTTTTGAGCCTTTGAAGATTGTTAAAATTTTTAAAGCCCATCAGATAAATGAATGTTTGCTGACAGGGCTGGAGAGTGGTGTTAACTGCAAAAGAGCCAAAAAAGTCTACGATATATCGAGTTACGTAGGTCGTAGTTCATGAGTTTCCTTCGGGTAACTTAAAAACATGTTTCTTACTTTTTTTCAGCAGCAAAACGTGAGAGCGCCCATTATAACAAAACACACATTCTCTACAACCAGCAGCCAACTTTTGAGTTTATTTCATATGTCAAAGTTGGCATTATAAGCTTCAAATATGTCGTATAAAATAGCATCTTTTGGGGTGATCCTGACAGCCAAATCACAACTGTTCATATTTACTTATTTTTGTTCTACAAATTGTCACACATCGCCATTGATTCAGTGAATTTTATTAAGAACTTATCTACGTTTGCCACCAGGCTTCAGATTAAAGGTCTCACAAATACAAAATGCTATTTACCGACCTCTAATGCGTGGGTCTAATAAATTGTGTTTAACAAGTCTGTATTATGCCTTAGAAAAAGCGATATGAAACCGCCATGAGGCTTCATATTTATCTCTGTTACCCAAGCCCCGGCCATTATAGCCATGTATGCACATTGTTAGCTGTACAGCCTCTGTCTTTGACAAGTTGTGTAGGACACTTGCTGTTGAACGTAAATTGAATTTATATTTTGCTTTTGAAATATATGAACTAACATTTTTCGAGGGTATCTAGAAGAAAAAAAATCATTTTGCTAAATCAATAAAAAATAAATGTTTTTCCTACTCTGCCTCATTGTTCTAATGGCATGTGTATATTGTCTGAATTGTTCACATACACACACGCATATATATATATATATATATATATATATATATATATATATATATATATATATATATGTATATATATATATATATGTATATATATATATGTATATATATGTATATATATATATATATATATATCATTGAAAATTATTCAGCTTATCCATGAAGCTGGGTTTTTTTTTCAAAGGGGATCCTCTATTTGTAATGGATGCTGATATTGCTTCTATTGAGGGTTTGGTTGCACACATTGCAGGATGGAATAGCCTGATGATAATTCGAGTCATTTACAACAATAAATAACTGCCAAAATGAAACATTTGCACATTCTATAATCCAAGATAATGTTTGCATAAGAATAATGCAGCCGCTGCTAATGTAATTTCGAGATCAAGTTCAATGTTATCTAATTGTATAAACGTCAAGGTTACGGGAATGTCTAAGACGATTAAAGCATGTATTTTTTATCAAATAACTTCAAATTTCTCTGTAAATATCCAGATATTGTTGAAAAGTTTGGTTTCAATAATTATAAAGAGTTCAGACTTGCCAGTTGTGCTTCTTGATTTTATGTTTTGGCATCTGTGTGTTTTGGCATCTGTCTGTTTGAATATTCACCTTTCTGACATTTTAGGCTAATATGTTAGTGTCCATTTACTCAATGTAAAAAAAAAATACTCCATTCGGCTCTGCTACACCATGGCAAGGAGTCAGTCATAGACTGTCCCAAGAACTTAGCCAGAAATTGGCATGATTTACTCAATTATTAAAAACTTGATTAATTCTTTGGAATGATAAACTATGAGTTCACAACTGAATAGAACTTTCGCATTATGAGGAGTTAGTGTCATCGTGGAATTTGTTTAACGTTTCTGATAAAGGATGTCCCTTGTTACAATAATTGTTAGGAATTCCCCAGGTGTATACGGCTGTCTGGCTGAACACCCTTAAATTTATTTGGGCTTATACAGCCTAGGTGTAAATTCTACAAAAAGTGTGACAATAGTATTTCCATGTGTATACAGGTTACACAGAGACAGGTTAATGTAATATCGAGGTCAGCAACATGTATATTTATTTTACGATCCAAAAACTGTTTCAAGATAGCTGTGATACTATTGGTTACGATGGTGTACGTGGCAAAGCTGAAAAATAGTTTGATGACTTGAGATGGAGAGCCCAGATCAGCAGAAGCGTGAAATTGATTTGTGGGTGTAGCCAAATCGGTGGAATGTAACTGCTAGTTTGAAACCATGCACTATTGTAACCAAAAGGATCACAACGTTATTTTCATGTTATTTGTTGAAAACACAACAATCTCGTAACTGTACTTTTGTCTGATTACCTTCATAATGCAAACAGTAATCATGAAAGAGTTTGCTGCTCATAAGATAAAATCATTGAGGACTTTTGCTTCTTTTGCCAGTAAGGTTTATGGATCTGAAAGATGAATATTGACATTGGCCTTTAGTCTCTGTCAGTATTTTTCTTTCAGGTCCATAAAACTAACTAGTGACCTCAGGAAATAGTTGTATAATGTACAGTAGAGGGAGTGAACCAAAATATAATGCTTTCACTTCTCAGTCAACTAATTGCTAGGAACACATTGGTTTACTTCTCATGTTAGAAGATTTTCAACTTGTAGACAAATCAGCTTTTTCAATATTTTCTTTATAAATTCGTTTCATTTTATTACGTTAATTGTTTAAAAAAAATGAAAAAATGAGAAAAATGTATACTAATAAACAAAAGCTTGTGGTGAATGTATACTAATAAACAAAGCTTCACCACAAGCTTTTGGTACCATCTAAAATGTTTCAAATGTTTTTGTGTGACGGTGCACGATGAATATAAGCAATTATACACCAGTTAACATATAGACATTTTGTGCAAACTCTAGTTGTCTTTCCTTTTCCAATGTATTCAGAGATAAAATTGTTTATTTAACTGTGGCAAAAATATCTGAAATTATTTTAATCAAATTACTAGTATTTTGGTTGGAAAGAACTGTTATCAAAGAATAAAAGCCACTGGCATCGAAACTACAAGAATTTTTTAAATTTGACTGGATGAATTTATGTTTTAAAGAGTAACATATAATACGAGGGGTTAATATGCATCTAATAAACCTACTGCAATAGAGAGACCGATTTTGCATTGCAGTTAGGTCTACATACTCCTGAATACGTACCTGCTATACAAATGACGAAGTGAAAAGTACTTTAAAGGCATTTTCAGGTCAATCCTCAGAATTTTAATTTGTTTTTGTTCAGGTAGTGGTACTTATCAAGCGAACGATGGATACTTGTTCTTTTCCAATAAATATGCAAAATTACATCAGACAATGGAAACTACCAGGGCTAACCACGAGCTGATTATTTGGATATCGCTTTATACGGTTATTGTGTGTTCAGGAGCTCCGCCCTATATTTTTATTTTAAACATATTTATTCCACCTGGATTGCCAAGTAGTACAATAATACTAAAGGAATGGCCCTCCAGACTAAAATATATTACCTCAACTATTGTAGGCCAATGTGGACATTAAAGTTTCTCAGGGGACGAAAAGCACACATGTGCATTAAAATTTTTGATGATGTAAAATGTCGAGGCTGATCAATCAATATATGGAATTAATAGAAGCCATCATATAAGGGGGTATGAAGCAAATACCTTTGCATGAGAGGATGAATATTCTCCGAATATATCACAGTTTAGGAAAGACCATTTTACAATTTTGTATTAAGACAACATATCAATTGCATATGGGTTTGTACAGGTATTTCCCAAAATCATTCCGCTTGGGAATCAATTTCCAAATAGCGCTTACAAATCTAAATAAAGTGGGGAATAGAGTAATGAAATACTCGTAGTGACACCACTTTCAGTAACGTTATGGTTGCCTGCATTCACGCGATTATGGAACTAGACTGTGGTCCATCAAAACCTGTTGAAGAGAGAGTTGTTCCATTAATTGCTTTGATCTGTTGAAATCTCATCTAGTGTTAAAATCGACTTCTTCCCATATACGAAACGTCATGATTCTCAGCAATTAAATTTAAACAAGGTCATCTTTTTCTGAGCGTTTAGAATCAAAGCTATGTCAATCAAAATAAATGAGATATAAAATAATCAAAATAATTTTACAGCTGTTCACAATTCATAAGCACTACCATTAGCTGTCTCGCACATAACTATTCCCAAATCTACACTCTGCTTAACGTTTGTGTCGTGGTGTTATGATTAGTTCGAATTATGTGATATTGCATATTTTTAACTGTACTGATGCAGTATAGTGTAAGCCATCTCACTGTTACCTGCCTGCTATACAATGTCATATTTGTTTACAAATATACAGTCTTAACATAGATTTAGCTTGCGGTAGCATATCGTGCAGGCTCAAGTTGCATGTGTAGTAACAAAAGCAGTCTGCCTCAACCCTTTCTTTGCCAATTTAAAAAAAAGTCCCTGTGTCCAAATCGACACAGCGCTATTTAATTCATATCTTTGTAAATATAAACCGACTCGTTTAATAAACTGGCAACATGCACACACTTGCGGAGAACACGGTACGGTCCAAGTCAACAGATTTTGTCGGCGCGCTTTGGATGCACTGAGTCTGTTGAAGACTGCAAAGTTGGTAATCACTAAGTTAATTAAGCAGACAAGTCTGCATTCCATTCTTTTGTTCACAGCAAGGTGATTTATCTGCATGCAATGCAGTGTTGAACATTGGTATATTCTATACGAGCCATGGAATAAAAAATCAGATATTTTAATATGGCTTGGTTCTTAGCAGAAGGAGAATAGGAAAAGCAAATGGCGGATATGTGTGCAAGACCGCAATGCATAACTACAATGCCTCTTCACAATCCACACTGATTCCCAGTACCACTTTTACTTTCCCACAGCTTCATCAGCCACAACATGCTGACAACTGTTTTCATATTTACCATAATTCTCCCAGGTTAAAGCGCACGCTTAGAGTTACCTTTATCAGAGAGTCAAAGGACACCTTATTTGCTGGTACATTGTCCTAGAATGCTTTTACCGGCTTCTATTAGTTTGGTGATTTTGTGAACAACTGTGAAGTTGTGAAGCTCTCTCACGTCAAAATTGAGCCTGCAACTTTGATGTCGATATTGTATAATATCCATAGGATAACTTTGTAAGAGTAGTGTTTGTCATATACAACTATTGCCCAATTTACATGGGTAAACCAACCATTTAACCCAAACAATCCATTGTAGTGGTCCTGTTTGTTTGCAAGGTCTTTTTCACTGCAGTGCAAAGAATAATAGAACATAAACCTTTTCTGTGGAAACTTCCAGGTCTCTCATCATAAAACCCGTGCACTACCTATTACCTGTTTGTGTTAATTATCAAATCATGAAAGCACAAATGTTTAAACATTGTATGAAACAGCAAAATAAAAACGTTAAATAAACTTGGGAACTATTTCCTTGACACTCATGTTTGTCTCTTTAAACCATCCGGTGACAATACATAACACTAAGCAGATATCCAAAGAATGAGCAGATGGAAGTCAGAAGGTTTACTTTTTAGCATGTCACAAAGGAGAAGACATAAATAAACATAAGCAATGAACTTCATCTACACAAATCTATTTCTTGGAAACTGCCTGTCGATGCCTGCAGACTATGTAAGCGCATAAACACATTGAAATGAAGTTCATCTCTTAAATGATCAAATGGTTAAATCAGCATTATTAGTAGTGCCTATAATAGAGGGTCTATATAGATGGCACTCTTCTGTTTATGTACAACCAACTGTAGGAAAAAATCACATTTGCAAGTATACTTCACTCATCGGCACAATGCCATTTTATTGTGCAACATACTGTACTTTCCATTATAGTCATGGCTCTCTTACTGTGTCCAGGCTATAAAGAAAAACGTATTTATTTTATCTGCATGACCAAATCTGCACACAATGTAGAAAATCCTAAAGTAAGGCTGTGTTGTGCGTGGTTGTTTCATCTCACAATACCTGAATGCAGGGCATGAGTGTTAAAACAAACAACGTGCATCAGTACTTTGTAACATTTTTAAACACAATTCTTCTGTCCATTTCAGCTTGCTTGTCCAGTGTCATCATGGAATCCATCCCCTTTATTCAGCTAGTATGTTTATAGCGAGTGCAAGCGAGCTCTCATGGTTACGTAAGTGCATGAGCTGTGTTCCTACCATGGTGGAGTATAATATAATGATGATTCCAAATCACGGTGCACCTCACGCGGCAAACCATTGAACGAGATTTTCGCAGTACAGAGCGCCATTGTGTATAACGTATTTTATTCTACATCCCTGGAAAAGTCTACAGTTTTATTGTTTATATAGTCTCAAATTAAGCAGGCGTTATGAAAATTATGCCAAACATACATGTCTATTCAGAAAACGTTGTCGATAAAGTGTGACAAATAATAACGATCAGCAACTCGCATTGTTGAAACCTCGCCTGGCAAACACGCTTCTGGGGCTGCAATTGGGTTTCTGCATGCTACAAAAAGTTAACAAGTGTAAGCGTAACCAAAATAAACATCCCAAAGTATACATTTCTTGCACATGTTGTATCTTATCTTAATCAGGATCGTGCTATAGAGCACGTCCCTGCCTTAATTAATGTCTTCAGGCAGTGCAGTCAATAGGTCAACTTTGGAGGCCTTCCTTCGCAACTCACAGTCTGTATCCCTTAGCGGCCCCAAAACTACATGACAGATTTGGTGTTGGCGGATCATCGATCCACACTCACCGCTACGCATGGTTCCAAAGTTGCTTACAAATGCTGAAATCAGTGCATATGAAAAGCCAAAATTTAGTATACCGCAAGAGCAAACAGTAAACTCTGTTCTCTGTTTGCGTTTTGCTAATGAAAGTACTTCATTAGGGTACATTTCAGACGAATCTAGGACTAGCACGCGTCCGTGTCTGGGAAGCTGGAGGCACGACCGCCCAGCCATGCTGGGGTTTACCAGCGAATTTCGTCAGACAGACCGCGAACAACACACAGGTGGGGGGGGGGGGGGGGGGGAGGGTATGTTGATTTACGGGGGTGTGGCCGTGTTATTTATGGCCCGTCTTTTTGCTGTGGTTCGTTGATAAAATACTAGAAATTGGCGTATCTCTTGGAAGACGTCATTATTTGCAGGGGGTGTCTGGGGTCTTCATTATGATTTTACCTCATTCAATACTATGGTCACAGGCCTTGGTCAGTGCCAGAATCACTGACTTCAGACTATAGGCATATTGGTACTTGAATGAAAACTGTTTTCACAAAGAATTTCATTATGCAATTGTCATCTTAAATCTAGGTAAATATACGGAAAAATCAGGGACTAGTATGTAATGAGTTAACGAAACGGGTATGGATGCTTGAACTTGCTAAGTTTCGATTTACCAAGTTAGGCCTACAAATTACATTCACGATCATTATATTCCAATCTAACGCTTACAGTAATTAATTGTGGTCGCACTTTACACTTTTCGTGAAATATAAGAAGCGAGTGTTTATACCTTTCAAATTAGGCCTAAACCTAGGCCTATACCTCATTTAAAATAATATTGCGATGACCACCTATGCCAACGTCATACATGTATGCGATTGGGGAAGCCAAAGGCGGGAGGCTTCCCATCGTGATTAACACTTTTTAACAGATGAAATAAATGAACTTCAAGGAGACATGAAATTATATGCCTATATAAGGGAAATGGATACTGGGAGCACCACCATGTACAGCAACAGAATTAGCCCTAGGAGAGTTGGGATGGAAGAAAATCACAGACAGAATTGCCATAGCAAAGCTAAAGTAGTGGGGATATCTACAAGCAGTGAATGAAGACAGGTGGTGCAGGAAAGTTTACAATGAAGTTGTCACGGAACAAACAAGATGGGTCAAAGACATAAATAAGTTGGTAGAGAGATATGAATTGAAAGGATATGATGTGGTTGATGACTGGAAAGTGTATATAGGTAGGACTATTACAGAGGGCTGGAAGGAAGACTGGAAAAGAGGAGTCAGGGAAACGAACACGTTAAAGTGTAACAGGTACTAGAAAAGCTGAAAAAAATGTGCATTGCGATGGAGGGAAAGGATCCATGGTTCTTTTTCAAAGTAGGGCAGGAGTGATCAATCTAGAAAAGAGAAAACAAGTGGACAACATGTAGCAATGGTAAATGTATAATATGTAGACAAGAGGCAGACGAGACAGTGGATCATTGGCTGTTATATTGTGATGCATATAGACAGATAAGACAAGGATATTTTAGAAAGTGGCACAAAGAAAACTATAATAACAAGGATTTAGAAGGGTTTAGGTGTTTAGAGGAAGAGGAACGTGTAGCATAGGTTTTAGGTTTGAAGGGTGGTTTTCTGAGAGGCAGGAAGGTACTAAAAGTATACAGGACTACCTGTTAGGGCGCTGGGAGAAAAGAAAGGAATTGATAGCGCTAGATAACGACAGGGTAAATTAGAATTTCTATTCTAATTGCAGGGAGGAAAAGGATTGGTGGTAGCCCTTATAAGGGCTCCCGTGGGGTCCCTCATGGG